>LPNX010769525.1:0-33436 GCA_001517045.1 Pseudotsuga menziesii | reverse complement strand
GATGTTACCTTAATCATCCCCAAAAAACATTATAATATTGATATACGCGGCTTTTTCCCCGATAACCGCGTACATACGCGGATATTCCCTCGATAGTTGTGTACATCGGGATGTGTGCATAAATCCAAATCTTTTTGGACTGTTCCTTGACTTGGATCCGACTCATATGACTCCTGGCCTTCCATATGCCTTGAGATCGCACGGATTCGACCCTTCAGTATCCCTTTGAAGAGCTATATAAGGAACCCCTTGGTACATTGAAAGCATGAGAGAAAGTTGAGAGCATCGAAACTATAGTCCATTGTTGCCAGAACTGTATGCTTGAGTCTGCATCCCTTTGTCCCTTGGAGCACTGTTGTGTTCTTCCCAAGCTTGCCCATTGTTAGTAAGCTTGCTATCGAAGTGATGGAGGATTGAGGTGGTGGAGGCCCAATTGGGGGGATTCAGTTTCTCCGGTTCGCAGACGTGCCGTCAGAGGTTGTCACTTGTAATCTCTGATTCTTATTAATAGAAATATCTTTTCCTGTCCAGTAATGTGTATTTGAATGAATATTGTTTCCATTGGAATATGTCAAATGCTTTTACATTATTGATTATATATGCTAGAGTAGATCTAACACCATGAAATATAGTATGCTTGTATTGTTTACTTGTTGTTGAGGACGTGCTATAACAATTCAAGCTGAAGTTTGGAAAGCTCAACGGGGATCTACTTCAACCGTCCGGAATAAGGTACGAGGTTCGATCCTTTAGTGTTAGATTGTTTATTTCTATTTCATATTGGAGAAGATTGATTTCTGGAGTCTAGCTGTCTGTTGTGGTACCCCAAGCCATAGGAATTTCTCTCCGTAACACAATGATCCTTCCTTTCAGAATTACGGGATTTAGGTCTTTATGGAGTTACTAACGATCCTTCCTTTCGAAATTACAAGATCGACACATCTGTGGAACTTAGACAATCCTTCCTGTTGGAATTATGGGATCAATTCAATGATCCTTCCTTTCATAATTATAGGATTTAGGTATTTACGGAGTTACTAACGATCCTTCCTTTTAGAATTACGGGATCAACACATCTATGGAACTCAGACAATCCTTCCTATAGGAATTATGGGATCAACACATGTTCTCGAGTACCAAAGTCACCGAATCATTTATGGACATATGTCCTAGGATGATACAATCCCTCTTCGTTCTCAAGGACTGAGCTCCCTGGATCACTTTAGGGCAAGAGCCCAGGGATAATACAATCCCACTGCAACATCACTACTCCCCCTTTCGAGGAAGGTTTTTCCAAATGACACCAAGCTTGTCTCGAAAGTGTTCGAACTTTATTTGGGACAAAGGCTTCGCCAGCACATCATCATCTAAACCATTATCATCTACATCTTTAGTATGTGAATACTGAACTATCACCATTTGTATCTCCAGTATGTGAATACTGAAAGCATAATTATCTATATCTTCAGTAAAGAAATACTGAAAGCATCATCACCTCTATATTCAATATATAAATACAGAATCACCATCATCTGCATCTACAGTATGTAAATACTAAAACATCATCTATATCCTCAGTATGGGAATACTGAAATCATCATCATCTATATCTTCTGTATGGGAATACTGAAACATCATCATTTATATATTCAGTATAGAAATACTGAATCACCATCATATGCATCTACAGTATGTAAAATACTGTATTTCTATGTGCTATGATGGAAAATAGTGTTCTCTGACATCACAAATCTGGTTATCGCATAGAATTATTGTAGTATCCATCTTCAAGTCAAAGAGACCTGATATCAGCTTTCAAAGCCATATGGATTTAGAACTTAGTAGAGCAATCTGCTATGTATTCTTCTTCAGCCGTGCTAAGCCAAACACTAGATTGTTTCCTGCTAAACCATGAACTCATAGCAGACCCCAAACAAAAGCATCTACCTGATGTGCCTTTCCAGTCTGAGATACTTCCAGCCCAATCTGCATCTATATAGCCATACAATCTGTATTCATGGATTCCATCATAGTATAGACCAAAGTCTATATTCCCTTTCAGATATCTCATCACATGTTTTGCAGGTATTTGGTGAACACATCTAGGTTGAAATAGATACTGACTCAAGGTGTTCACAACAAAACAAATGTCTGGTTTGGTATTTCTTAGATACATTTAACGACCCAATAATATGTGTGTATTGAGTCACATCCACCTACTTTGATGAGTCATTATCTAACAACTTCAAGTTGGAATCCATGGGTGTGGCCATGGATTTTTATTCCAACATATCGAATCTTTTCAATATCTCTACTGCATACTTTCCCTAGTTGAGAAATATTCCTTCTGAATTTTTCCATACTTCCAGACCTAGGAAATAATGCATTAACCCAAGGTCTTTCATCTAAAATTATTTAGCAAGCTTCTTCTTGCATTCTCCAATCTGTTTCTCATTCCCTGTTAGGAATAGATTATCCACATACAGTAATAGTATGACATGTTCATCTTCTATAACCTTGAAGTAAAGGTTAGGATCAACTTTCATTAGGAAACTATCTATCCTTCCATACCAGGCTCTGGGAGCTTGCTTCAGGCCATAGAGGGCCTTCTTCAACTTGCATATGTGAGTCCATCTGTATTCAACTTCAGATCCTTGTGACTATTCTATGTATACTTCTTCTTCAATCACACCATTCAAAAAAACTATTTTACATCCATCTGGTGTAAGTCCCACTTCATCATGGATGCAAGTTCCATGATAGCTCTAATTGAAGTATACCATGCTACTGGGGAAAATGTCTCTTCATAATTAATTCCCTTTTTTTTGATAAAAACCTCTAGCCACAAGTCTTTCCTTACTTCTATCTACAACATATTTTATCTTGTAAATCATTTTGGAAGATACCACATTCTTTCTTTCTGGTTTGAGTACTACATCCCAAACATCATTCTAGTATTCTTTCATCATAGCATCTTCCATGAGTTCGTCTTGTCAGGGAATCAACATATCCTAGTATTATGCATTCAAACTTGAAGGTTGGAACCCACTTTACTCTTGGTAAAGTCTCGATCCATCATGAAGCTATCCATCATGTCGTACCATGTCGAACTAATATATCTTTTGTAGTCACTCCCCCTGAAGTGGAGTATCATATTCCCTCTTCATTCTATACAAGTGGTTCTATGCTTGATATATACTTGTCAATAGAGTATGTTATGCCATAGTCTATTATTTCTGAGGCAAATCATGAATCTTGCTTTGTACACTTGTTCTTATAGATCCATATGGAAGATACTATGTACTTTCCTTTATGTCTCGAAACGATATCAAATACATCATTCCTCATGATCAATTGTTACTCTTTGATCATAGCTTCTTTCATAGTCATGGTGGTATTCATCCTTCGAGGTGGATATACCGCTCTCTGAATCTCTTTCCTTCATCATGATGTATTTGACACTAGGAGCTTCAGATTCATGTTTATTGAATTTTCATCACTTGTTCTTCGGAACAAGTCTCACCCTTCTTTTCTTGTAGGCAGTTGTACAGGACCTTTCCTACAATTCAAATGCACCAGCTACATGGTTAGAACTATTTCATAAAATATATGCATAACGAAAAATTCTTGTGCATCATGCAACTGCTTATCCAACACAACATTCATCCATATCTCACTACTGTCATTAATGCAACCAATCTATCATGCATAACACATCAATTGAATATAACAAAACAATATCATGAAATGACAATTGAATACTTATATTTTATTCATTTTGTGGGTAGACTCCTTCTTGATCCTTCTACTTCATCATCTTCTTCATTCATGACATCATCAATTCTTATCCAAGTGATAATATGGATAAGAGGTTCTTCAAGAATTGAGTTCTTCATATTCCTCATTGCTTGAGGGATCTTCTTTGAATGGTGAGAGCTTGATATTCAATTGCTCCCATCTTCTTGTTCTCTTCTTATGAGTCGATCTTTTTCTTCTTCCCAGAGTCAACTGGAAGTAATCACTTCCTTCTGGCACACATTCCTAGTATGAATGAATCTCATGATCCCGGTAGGCCATTCAAGGTAGCTATCACCACTTCTGCATTCTTCACTTCTTTTACCTGTTTCTTAAGGTCATACTTTGATGTGTGTTCTTTCCTTCAAATATCTTGGTCAAGGAATCAAACATCTCTTTTGATGAATTTAGGGAAGACACTTGTGGTACAAGTTGATCCGTGACTAAATCAACAATGATCTTCTTAAACAAGTTCTTTTGGTGTAAGGATTTGAGCCTCATCTCCCTCTGGAACTGGAACCTATCTACTCATGTAGGTGTCCAATTCATTTTCTTCAGAGATACCAAATACTTCCATGCTTTTAATTTGTCAACTTCACCAATCTTATCATTAAGCTAATGAGAACCTCAAATGGAAATAACAAACGATTAGATCTTACCGATTTGAGGTGTCCGTCCTCATTTCAGAGCTGGCTGATCTAGGGTTTGTCAGAGAAACTCTAATTTTAAAAACTTAGAATATTTAATATCTAATTGGATATAAATATATATCTCTTCAAGATGAGCATTCCAATGTACTCCTTTTCTGAAAACTATGGAGGGAAGCTCCCACAACAGGAATCCCTAGGTTTCCAATTTCTCCTGTAGAAATGCCTGATACTGTTTCTAAATTATCTCCAACATTTATGCTCCTCTATGTATGAAACTTCGTACTAAGGTACCGTCGCATGTCCCTGTTCCAAAACCATAGTTTTCATCTTAATTGGTTTCACCAATTGGGACTTATGATCATTTTCCCAAGGTGACCTGTTACAGGACTGTTTAGAATAGTAAAGTGGTGCGGACTTCCATGTGTCACTGTTTCATCTTATGAGTCTGAAACTTGTACCAAATAAATAAAATTCCATGGTCATTCTATAAAATCTTCCAAAATTTCATTTGGACCTTTGTATCCCAATATATAGCAATTCTCCCCAGGTGTCGCGTTTAGGGATGAATCCTAGAAGAGGCTAGAACCCTAACGTGGAGGGATCATATTTCCCAGAATATAGTGAATCTGAGGATAAATTTTTGACACTGTGTACATCATGATTTGAGCTTCAGCCTATGAAAGTTTCCACTCCTGAGCATTCTCCAATCCCGATATATAGAGAATGTATGAAAACTTATCCATTTTAGTATTTAGGGTTTTTCCAGCTCGGGGTCAAACTAAGGTTTGACTTTCTTGGAGTTTCACCCAACCAAAAATATTGATACAGGTCCCTAAAATTAGATTTTGATGAGGAGAGAAATCTTATGCCAGGCTCACTCAAAAAGTTCTTCTTCTATAGAAAGCCTTAATTTTTCGCACCGAAAACTGAAAATGCTCGGAATCGAATTTTGCTTCGATAGAAAGATGTGCCCTTCAATGGAGAGTCATCCTAGCCTTCATTTGCTGATCGATTATGGAGAGAGACCCAAAAAGTAAGAATCCATAGATTCTTTAGCTGTACAATGTCTTCTTTCAGGGTGGCTCTGATACCATGTTAAATTTTCATATGCTAAGCTATATCATTAGTATTTCATTTCAATTTCATAACAAAAGCATATAAACAGGATCATTGAAAGATAGACAAGCACAACCATACAAAAAGAACACAAAGATTTATCTTGGGAAAACCCTAAAGGGAAAAACCCAGCAAAATCTTCCTCAATATAGATGCTCCAAAAGATAAAAGGTAAAATCAAAAGGGAGATCAAAGATTGATCCTCCTCCTTCTCCAGCTACTTCTCTCTCCTCCACTAATTTGCTACACAAGTGAGAGTGTGTGTCCAAATGAGGAGCGCCACACCTCTATTTATATTCATCCATTCACTTTAATAATTAGATCCGACATGTAGGCTCAATTTGATCATGTAGGCTCGAGTTACACATGTAGGCTCAAGTAACCACACTGGGGTGCTAATGACCCACCTTTACAATTAGAAGGGTTTACCTCATGACTCTTGTTAGTTCTTGTGATTAGAAGCATCGGGGTACAAAGTAATACAAGTGGTTCTCCTGGTAGTATCATCAGGAACCACAAAAATATACATATAGAATAGTCTTCGAAGTTACAATATTTCAACACTATATATTCAACCTCATAAAATTTAAACTCATTGGATACACTAACAGTGAAAATGGAGGCAACACAAATGACGGGTAAGGCACATCTCTGTACAAATTTCATTTTGGTACAGGTGTTGTGTTGTGGGATTCGAAGAAAAAACCCATAGTAGCTCTATATTTAGCAGAATCAGAGTATGTTGCAACTACAAGTGTTGCATGTCAAGTTGTTTGTATGAGAAGAATGTTAAAACACATGTCGCAGACCCAACAAGAACCATCAACCATTTTTTGCAGCGACAATTCGGCAATTTCATTATCAAATAATCATGTGTTTCACAAGAAAATGAGACACATCGGCACAAGGTATCATTTTATAAGAGAATTGGTTAAAATAACAAAGAAATTTGTTTAGAATTTTGCAGGTTTGGAGATTAGCTTGCATACATCTTTACAAAAACATTGGAAATTGATCCATTCTAGTATTTGTGAAGTTATTTAGGAATGACAAGTTATGCTCAGTGAAATTTGTCATGAACATAGCAAGTCTTGGCTCTGAAACATTTTGTAATATTTTGTTTTAAAATTCTAATCTGCTCATAATTAAGGGGGGGTGTTGGAAATATTAATTACTCGTTGATCTTAATAGCACATCAGTTGACTCTGTCAAAGCCTGTAGCATGTCAATTTATGTCAGGAAGTTTGACAGAATTAAGAGTTCAAGTCTCTCACATATAAGCAAGTCCAATTAAACTGACGAAGCTAACTTTCTAGGTAGATAGTTATTGCAGTCTTTAATGTAAGTCGGTAGAAGTTTTTTATAAGAAGAATAAGATTGTAAATATGAAAAGTATGCACAAGCAGACTCACATACGAAAGAGACAGAGATAGACACAAAATAGAAGTGCCGAGAATAAAGAAGAAAAAATATATAAAGAGTTTGAAGCTCAAGCTTCTGTGTTTTGTGAAAGTGTTGAGAGAAGGTGAAACATCCTTGTAAATTTCTAAGTTTGTATTTTTGGCTGTATTTCTTTATTATGTCAGTACAAGAAATAAAAATACATAAGTTTATTGTTAATGTAAGTTTTATTTAGCCGCATATCTTCTCTATATTCACCCGAGTAAATGTTGTTTATATTTACGTTTGAGTGAAAGAAACAAATAGTCCATAATTATTTCACCACGTAGAGACAGGGGTTTATAGGGGTTTATAAACATCATGATATTTTTAGGGGTTTATGCAGATATGATATTTTTAAATCCCCATTTTTTTTACAGAACATGTAGTCTGTTTGGGAAGTTGTATTACGTTTTTTTAGTATTTATTGAAAACTATAAAATTTTAGCAAGGCTTATAAGCAATAATATAGTCACTCTGTTTTTTGTTGTTATTTTGTTTAATCCTTCGAATAGCACTTAGTACCACTATGTATAACTAGTATTTTGTTTATTATTATGTGAATGAATTTTTTTGCTTGGATACGACTACTACATCCATGTTTTTGTTAAAAAGATGCCATTCTGGATTTTAAAAAGGTTACGGTGTTTCTATGTTTTTGGAGCTTAGGGATTTTTTGCTGTAGGTTTCAATTATTAAATAAATTACCATTACGGGCCTCAAAACCTTTACCTCTGTTGAAATGATTAAATCATGTTGTTGTATTTGTAACTTTGGAATGTATTTACTTGTATATCTTATGTATTATACCTCAATGTTCCTATCAGGAAGTATCTGTAATGTAATTGAGTCATGTCATACTCTGATGTTCCTATTGGGAGAATCAATAATGTAAACAAGTCATGTAAAGTCATAGAGAGTAAACCTCCTTATTGTTCAAGGGTTAAAGTCCCCAGAGTTTCGGAGCACTAGGGTTATTAGACTCTCCAAGAGAAATCGGCCCTAGTAAGTTATTGTCAAGTTGGGAATTAGTATAAATAGAGAGTGAGCCTCTCTATTTATCATACAGCCAATCACACTTAGTTGTAGCACATGAGTGACAGAGAAGGAGCTCGGATAAGAGAGAGAACAGTTGTCGGAGATCATCTTACTGTCTTTGGTTTTTACTGCTCCCATTGGTGCTTATTCTATCTCTAAGGAAGTTGCGGAGTTTTATCCTTTATGGTTTCCCCGAGGAAAATATTTGTGTCTATTGCATCTTGTGATTGATTTTTGTGCATGTTATTCTCTCAGATGAGATCCTAAGATCATACTATCATAATTAATAAAAATCTAACATGGTATCAGAGCTAACCTAAGAAGAAGAAACTGTGTAGCTATGAAAGCTAGGGCTTATTAATTTTTGGGTCTCTCTCCACAATCCATCAACAAAAAGAGGCTAGGTTGAACCTCCATTGAAGCGCGCATCTTTTTGGCAAAGCAGAATCTAATTCTGATCATTTTTATTTTTTGACTTACCACTACATCGGGCAATTAGGGATTTTCATTGAAGAGGAATTGTTGAGTGAGCCTAGGCTAGGATTTCTCTCCTCCTCGAAATCGAAGTTTAGAGACAAGAATAAATGTTTTTTTTTGGGTAGAAATTTGGGAAAGTCAAACCCTAATTTTCCTTGGAACCTAAAAAACCAACATTGCAGAAGATCAACTCTAGATCCAGCTTTCATCTTCTCAAATTGGTAAGATATAAATCTTTTGCATTTCCATTTGAGGTTCTATGTTAAGATGTCTCATCACAACAAGGTTGATAAAAATATTGACAAAGATGATAACTTTAGAGCCTAGAAGTATAGGATCTCCTTGGTCCTAGAAGAAAATGAGTTGGAATCTTACATCAATGAAGAGGATCCAGTTCCAAAGGGAGATGAGTCTAAGGCCTTACACAAAAAGAAATTTTTCATGGCTAAGAGGATTATTGTTGATTCAATCAAGGATCACCTCATACCACACGTGTCCTCCCTAAAGACACCTAAGGAAATGTTTGATGCCATGACCAAGCTATTTGAAGGAAATAACATAAACCAGAAGATGACTTTGAGGAACCAGTTGAAGAGTGTGAAGATCCAGAATGTAGAGACCATACTATCATAGTTTACAAGGGTCTCCTAGATCAAATAAAAACTTGAATCAATGGATGAAGAAGTGTAGAATGTGAAATTGTGATGACTACCTTGAATGGTCTACATAGGTCATGGGAATCTTTTATTCAAGGGATCTATGCTAGAAGAAAGTTAGTTACCTTCAGTAGACTATGGGAGGAATGCTCAGAAGAAGAAGCTCGAATAGTATTCTGAGAAGAAAATATGGGAAGTGAAGGTTAAGCTGTCATAATACACTCTAAGAAAAACAAAAGGGACTATCAACATTCTAAAGGTAAGCATCCTTACTCTAGAAAAACTAAACTCATATGTTTTACTTGTGATGAGATAGGACACTATGCCAGAAATTGTCCTAGAAACAAAAGAAACTCCCATTAGAAGAAGGGAAAAAGAAAACATCATGCTCACGCTACAGAGGATGATGATCCTCCAAGGAAAAGAGTCAAACAAGAAAGTGAATATTCTTCAAGTGATGAAGAGTATGTTTTGATTTTTTCCGTCATGAGAACTATCACACATGGAAGAAATGATTGGTTTATAGACAGTGAGGCCTCCAAGCATATGACGGGATTAAAATAATCCTTTGTGAAACTATCCGAACATGAGTCACCTCACAAGGTGAAACTTGGGGATGACTACCACTATCCAATAAAAGGTACTGGTGAATCCTACTATAAACTAGACTTTGGAAAGTCTATGCAGATGAAGGATGTCTTATTTATACCAGGAGTAAATAAGAATCTCCTCTCCATATCTGCATTGGATGCAAAAGGCATGAGAGTTGCATTTGTAGATGGCCAAGTCCTTATGTGGCCAAACGGAAAGACCATATATGATGCAGTAGTAAATGGAAAGCAAGAGGGAGGACTATACAAATTGAAGGGCCAACTAGAACAAGCTTTGGTCCATGACTCACTAGAACCAAATGAACTCTGGCATAGAAGGATTCAACATGTGCACTATAGGGCACTACCACTTGCAAGAAAATCTATTAAAGGTCTTCCAGAAATACAGACAAAACATGATAGTTTTTGCAAAGGATGTGTGAAAGGAAAGAACACAAATAAGACATTTCCAAGTAACAAGAGCAAGGAAAAAGGATTCTTGGAAATCATCCACTCCAATGTATGCAGTTTGATGTCATCTAGTTCATTGAGTGGGTATGTATACTATGTTTCTTTCATTGATGATTTTTCTAGGAAGACATAGATATACTTCTTGAAGAATAAAGATGAAGTATTCAACAAGTTCAAGGAATTCAAAGCTTTGATCGAGAACCATACAGAAAAGAAGATCAAAACCTTTCGACCAGATAATGGCGGAGAATTCACATCAAATGAATTCAAATAATTATGCAAAGATCCAGGGATTAAGAGGGAGTTGACCACTCCATATAATCCACAATAGAATGGGGTTTTAGAAAGGAAGAATATAATGATCATCGAAGCTACAAGGGAAATGCTTCATGATCAAGATATTCCCATGCATCTATGGGAAGCAGCTGTTAGGACAGCGGTGTATGTACAGAACCATACTCCACACAGAGTACTCGAGAACAAGAAACCTGAAGAAGTATTTTCCAGTAATAAACTAGAGGTCATCCATCTCAGAATATTTAGCTATCTAGTATACATACACATTCCAAAATAAAAGAGGAAAAAGCTAGATCCTTCTGAAAAGAAGGGTATATTTGTGGGATATAGTGAAAGATCGAAAGCTTATAGGATATACTTCCCAGGATTCAAGAAGATCAACATCAGCAGAGACGTAACATTCAACGAAGACTTAGCTTACAACAAATATAGAAAGAGACCAGATGAAGACTCTGAAGAAACAAAAGTACCCAGGATTCAAGATACAACCATAAATGATGCAAATCAAGAAGAAGATCGAGAAATAAAAGAACCATGGGAACATGTAGATCCACCCCAAGAGAAGAATACTCATAAGAGGAAACTTGTATGGGTACGAGAGGCTATCCAAGGTGCATAAATATACGGGGCTCCAAAAGAGATACATATAGAGAGGAAAAGAACCAGGTCCTGCTCTGGTTATGTAGCCCTATTATGTGACATCATTGATAAAGAACCTTCCAATTATGAAGAAGCGATAGAAAATAAAGAGTGGAAGGATGCTATGATCGAGGAGTACCAATCAATCATGAGGAATGATGTTTGGGATGTTGTCCCAAGACTAGAGGGGAAGTATTTTGTGACTTCCAAATGAATCTATAAGATCAAGCATGTCGCAGATATAGCATAGAGAAATATAAAGCAAGATTTTTGCCTCCTGGATTTGTTGGGCTGAATTAATGTCGTTTTAATTCCATTGTAGTATTTTCCCAACCATTTAATTTGTCAATCCAAGGTTCGTAGGCTTACGAAGCACCTGCAAAGTATATGCAAGACTGAAGTGAAATTAATCTAATCTAACCCCCCGTGAAACTAAGACTAATTTAATCTAACCCCCCTTAAACTGAAACAAGCAATTGCTAATCTAATGCTGGAAAATGAAACACACGGCTGAAATTAAATTGCATAAAAGAAAACAATATATGAAGAAAAACAAGACAACACATGTAATCTCACATTAACAATAAAGCAATCTTAAATTACATCACAAGAATCAATCATAAATCATGAAAACATCAAACCAAGATTATGAACAAAAGCTAAGAATTCCCTTCTCCATATTACAAAGTCAAGACTAACTTCTACAATCTACTATTCTCTAAGATAATATAAGATCTAAAATATTCTAAGATAATATCCCATTACAAATAAAGAGAGAGCACTCCCTTTTATACATGAACATCTTTGAGAAGAAGATAACCATCTCATAATGAGACATCCACTATTCACTCAACCACTCAACTACTTTCCTATTATTACAAGATATGATCCCTTCATATCCTCCACATATCTTTCACAAATTCTCCACATCTCTCAACCAAATCTCCATGATCTTCTCATTGGAATATTCTTTGCATAACTATCTCCTTGAAATGGTGGAGGAGATATACGTGAAGTATTTTCTTTGAATTAATCCTTCACATATTCCTACACATTACAAAGCTCATCCATACTTTGAGATATTAGTGAAAAACATGTTAATTTTCTAATATTTAATCATAAATTCACTTATAATACTAAAAATAAATAAAGTGGAAATAATAAGGTGAAACCCACATATATGCATGGAAATGGTATGATAAAAGGTTAATGGGATGATGAAATGTGAGGAATAGAGGAAGATAAAGTGGATGAAAAAGGGACATTTCTGCGTCCCAATAGGCTTCTCCTAGAAAGAAGGAATAGATTATGAAGAAACTTTTGCACCTGTAGCTAGATACACTTCCATATGATCAGTACTTTCTCTGGCTGCAGTAATGAAATGGAAGATACACCAGATGGATGTCAAGACATCCTTCTTGAATGGTGTATTGGAAGAGGAAGTGTATGTGGAGCAACCACTTGGTTTTGAGACACATGACAGGGATAATCATGTGTGTAAATTGAAGAAATCCATGTATGGTTTGAAACAACCACCTAAGACATGGTACAACAGAATTGACAGCTTCCTATCTAGTTTGGGCTTTACCAAGAGTAAAGAATATTCCAACCTTTACTACAAGTTTGAAGAAGGGAACCCAGTGATACTTCTACTGTATGTAGATGATATGTTTGTAACAGGTGAGGATGGGTTGATTACTGATACAAAGAGGAAGCTTGTTGTCGGATTCGAGATGAATGACTTGGGTATGATGCACTACTTTCTAGACATGGAGGTGTGGAAAAATGCAGAGGGAATCTCCCTAGGACAATGAAAGTATGCAGTAGAGATCCTGAAGAGGTTCGGGATGATGGAATGTAAGGCCATGACCACACCTATGGCATCAAACCTAAATCTATTGAGTGATTCTTCATCAGATTCAGTTCATGCTACGATGTATTGTCAGATGATTGGGTCCTTGATGTACCTGATGAATACGAGACTTGATATTTCCTTTGCTATGAACACATTGATCCAGTTCCTGATGGATCCTAGACATGTTCAACTGATTGGTGCAAAGCATGTTCTGAGGTGCCTGAAGGGTACAATTGATTATGGGCTCAAGTATGAGGCAGATCAGAAGATTAACCTTGAGGGTTATATGGATTCTGATTAGGCAGGCAGTGCCATAGATAGGAAGAGCACTTTGGGGTGCTCCTTCAGTATGGGATCAGGTGTGATCTCTTGGTTTAGTAGAAAACAATTATGTGTGGCACTAAGTACAACCGAAGTAGAGTATGTCACAACTTGTTTGGCTAGTTGTGAAGCAGTGTGGCGGAGGAAGCTACTATCTGATTTATTTGATCTCCAGTTGGATGCTACTTGTATATATTGCGACAAACAGAGTTGTGTGAAGTTGTCAGAGAACCCAATGTTCCATGAAAAGTCGAATCATATCGAGATCAAATACTACTATATCAGGGATATGGTGTAGAGAGGAGTAGTGAAGCTCCAATATGTTGCGACGGACGAACAAATAGTTGATGTGTTGACCAAGCCATTAGCCATAGTGAATTTTGAGTACTTATGGGAGAATCTTGGTGTTCTCTAGATCGATTTTCCTTCCAAGAGGAAGTGATGAGTCCATGAGCCATTCTAACATCGTGGTAGGTGGGGTCTCCCATGGTTAGATATAAGTGTAGAGCCATTCTGACATGATGGTAGGCGGGGCCTCCCATGGTCATATGTAAGGGCTGAGCCATTCTGACATGGGGGAAGGCTGGGCCCTCCCATGGTCATATGTAAGGGTAGATCCATTTTGACATGGGGGCACGCTAGGCCCTCCCATGGTCATATGTAAGGGTAGATCCATTCTGACATGGGGGCAGGATGGGCCCTCCAATGGTAAGATGTAAGGGTAGAGCCATTCTGACATGGGGGCAGGATGGGCCCTCCCATGGTCAGATGTAGGGGTGGAGCCATTCTGACATGGGGGTAGGCTGGGCCCTCCCATGGTCAAATGTAAGGGAAGATCCATTCTGACATGGGCGCAGGTCGGGCCCTCCCATGGTCAGATGTTAGGGCTGGGTCATTCTGACATGGGAGCAAGATGGGCCCTCCCATGTTCAGATGTAAGGGTTCGGCCATTCTAAAATGGGGGCATGCCGAGCTCTCCCATGGTCAAATGTAAGTGCTGGGAAGGCCTTTCTGACTGGGTCAGATATAAGTGCTTAAGAAGATGAAGACCTTCATGGACGTTAGGCCTACAACCAACATGAAAAAGGGATGGCTCTATAGAACTTCCTATGACAAGAAGAATTGAGAGATAGAACAAGTTGATCAAGATGGAAAAATCAGTAATGATGATGATGATCCAGTGATGATCCAACTTTGATGGTCCAGTGATGATGATCTAGACTTGATCCAGAGAAGAAGACCTGTGTTGATGAATTGTGTCAAGAGAATACCTTCCTAGTTAAGAGGGAGTGTTGATGTATTTGTAACTTCAAAATGTGTTTACTTGTATATCTTATGTATTATGCCCCGATGTTCCCATCGGGAAGTATCTGTAATGTAATTGAGTCATGTCATACCTCGATGTTCCTATCGGGAGAATGAATAATGTAAACAAGTCATGTAAAGTCATAGAGGGTAATCCTCCTTATTGTTCAAGGGTTAAAGTCCCCACAGTTTTGGGGCACTAGGGTTATTAGACTCTCCTAGAGAAGTTGGACCTGTTAAGTTATTGTCAAGTCATGAATTATTATAAATAGAGAGTGAGCCTCTTTATTTATCACACACTCACCCACACTCAGTTGTAGTGCATGAGTGAGAGAGAAGGAGTTGGGATAAGAGAGAGAATAGTTTCCGGAGATCATCTTACTGTCTTTGGGTTTTACTGTTGCCATTGGTGCTTATTCTATCTCTGAGAAAGTTGAGGGGTTTTCTCCTTTATGGTTTCCCCGAGGAAAATCTTTGTGTCTATTGTCTCTTGTGATTGATTGTTGTGCATGTTATTCTCTCAGATAAGATCCTAAGATCATACTGTCATAATTGATAAAAATCTAACAAATCATTTTTTGAAAAGGATAAGCCTTTCGGCTACATGAAAATTGATACCAAGTATATTCATTACTCATATGTATTTTTACTTTTATGGGTCTTGAACCCTTGACTCGAAGCCATTGCATCTCAAAAGAAGTCGATTGTTTTTGGGAGGATTAATTTTCAAATAAGGGAGTTCAGTGTGTTTAACTATGGGAAAGCCCTAACTTTAAAAAAAAAAGACACAAAATCTTTTCCAAGAATGATAATGATATCTCTGTTTATCCTCTTTGTTATTTTTGTATGAGTTTATCAAAGAACTAAAGGAACGCTAATCAATTATTATTTAGGTATAATACTAAATATTAGGTGAAGCTATATATAGTAAAATGATCCCATTTCCAATATAATAATGAAAGATAGTCTACAATTTATACTATGAAAATATGTTTAAACAATGGAAATTCATTTCTCCTATACTTATCTTATAATTTAAAGATATAGAACTTTCCTACTTTATTTTGATAACAAATAATAGTTTTAGAAGCTTTCATCATTCATGAAATCCTTTGGAAATAAACATAAAACAAATTAAAAATAATAATCCATAACAATATAGAACTTGTTAAATTTCAAAAGAGACAAATATCCAAAGAAGATGGTCCCCCCCAAGCGTCTCCTAAAAGAAGCCAAGATTACTTGCTTTAGGACCCTCGAGCCTATTCAATGAACCACCAGGATGAAGCTACTGTGTGAAAGCTTGTTCTTTCCACTTTGTAACTCAGCAGTCACACTTGCAGTCAATACTCCAACAATTCACTTTAGCTTTCCCCTCATCAATTTCCTCTTGTGTGCCTAACTTTTCAGTGTTCAACAATCCAGAAGGTTCTAGTGTGTAATGAGCCTCCTACTCATTCGATGGATATATGCTTGCCTAGGTCTTTGGGTCAGTTTTTAATTTAATGAGCCACCTGCTCAGTTCCTCATTTCTTGGGAACATGACAACAATTTCAGGAAAGTTGCTTCTTGCATCAGCTAGAAAGTGAATGTTATTGCTCCCATTTGTCATTTTTTCCTTCTACACCACATCATTCCTCCTAGTGGGTGAGTGAACACTCTTCAACAATCCTCTTTGGATAGGTGATTATTAAATAATAAAATATTCAATTAAAACAACAACATAAAACTTTACAATAACTTTTTAAAGTAATGTCTTTCCATGACATAAAATATTTTTAGTTCTAGATGAGTTACACATTCAATAATTTTTAAATAAAAACAACTTGTTAAATTTATTCTGACAATCCAAAAAACCTTTGGATATATATATGTTTACAAATAATAAAAACCTTTTTTTGTTAGCCTTTACCTTAGTGCGATGCGCCTTCAAGGTTTACTAACCCTAATGAATGAGAATATCATGGTTATGGCATGGAAGTTTTTATTGACCTCATTTATAAAATTAGTACATTTATGTTAAAAGATTAATACACTTGTGGTTATAGTTCTTACAAAAAAAAAAATCGTCATGGTTATGATCCATAATGTTTTCGACATCCATTGTATATTTTTTTCTAAATTGAAGTTTCAGATTAATTGAGTGTTGTTCATGGTCATGAAAGAGAAAAAGATATGGAATTTCTGATCTTAAGAGTTAGTATTAACACACTTGTGGTTATTGAACACTATAAGTTAAGTGTTACACACTAACAGTTATTTGAATGTTATTTTATTTTAATTTTAATTTTTATATAATTATTTATTTAGAATTTGTAAAAAAGTATTTAAAATTATAAAATATAAGCATCAATTAACTAACCAATATATTAAATTGAACACTATAAGTTAAGTGTTACATATTGATAATTATTTAAATGTTATTTTATTTTAATTTTAATTTTTTTATAATTATTTATTTAAAATTGGTTTAAAAAAATCAAAATTATAAAATATAAACAAGCAATATATTAAATAAGAAGTGATTTCAAAGATAAAGAAAGTGGAAAGTGTCGGAGTCGCCTCGCTTGATGTATCTGTTTCTTTGCCCGACTGCTTTCATGTCACTTTGTATTTTTTTAAATTTTGAAACATTTGTTTGAATACGTCTACAGGTGTTATGTGCGTTCACACATTATTAAATCCGGTTTGGGTTATAGTAGTTCAAATTGCATTTTCTATCACCAGATGTTTTCACTTTCATGGTCGTTTTCATTTCTGGCATCTTTTCTACATTTCATTTTCATGGTTGTTTTAATTTCTTTGTTTTTGAATTGCTATTTTGGTTGATTGGTATGAGGTTATTGTTTGATATACTGTTATATATCAAACACATTTTGTGGTGTGTGAATCCATTGCTTTCTGTTTTTTAACATCTTAATCATTCGGGTCCAGTCAGTTATATTCAATGAATTATGCTTTAGAATTTGGTTCATCCCGGCACTAGTGATCTCTTATATTCTACTCCCAAACTTGTTTCTTTCTCTATTTTCGCAATGCATTTTTTGTTTCATATATAATTGCTGTTTTCATTTGCCGGAGAGCACACCAAGACCTTTCAATATTTCGAAATAACAGTTTTCTCTTTTACTCGGACTAAGGGAAGAGGAAATATTTAAGACCCTCAATGAGGATAAAGGCAATAATGCAAAGAGGTCGGCAGGGTTTCCATCGGTTGAATCAGCTGACGTTCGTAATACCTATCCACTGCCATCAACTTCTGAGATGTGTCTGCGTGCTGGCCTCTTTGGACCACTTTTATAAACTTAGATTATGAGATTCCAACCATTGAAAACTGTCATTTTAACAATTTCCATAGAATTTTTATAATTAATAATAGTTTACTTCATATTTTTTTATCTATTTTTATTGTATAGTTGGTTTATAACTGGTAGCAATGCATGAATAACTCATAGCTCGTAGCAATCCATGGATAACTCCTAGCTGATGAATTGATAACCAACAGTTCATGGTAGATAAATTCAAGAATGTGAGCTAAAAAGAAAAAGAATATAAAAAATAACTCATCGTTGATAAAATAGAAAACAAGGAAAATGTGAGTGATAGCATGTAGTTAGCATAGATAACTAGCAGTTAAACCTGTTTAACTAGAAAAATCTAAAGAATAAAAAAAAATTCCAATTTGTAACGATTCCATAACACAAAGTATCTAGAACTTTATTAATTTAAAATAATTTTTGTAAATGTTTTTCCAACTTAATTATGAAATATTAAAAAAACTATTAAACTTTTATTAATTTAAAATGTAATCATTCAGTCCAATTTGTCTTCCATTCCATAACACAAAGTATCTCAGACTTTATTAATTTAAAATAATTTTTGAAATTTTTTTTTCCAACTTAATTATGAAATATTAAAAAAACTATTAAACATTTATTAATTTAAAATGTAATCATTCATTCTCTATAATATTTAGGTTACTCTTAAAGTCATAATCACTGAAATTTCATTTTCATCCCATTTAATTTAATCATTTCAACTAAATTTAAAGTGAGTTAATCATTAAAGTATTAGTTTGTATAAGAAGAGTTATTTCGGTGCTTAACAAAAATGTTTGTGTTATATATAATTAACTTTTTAATATCATTTTTATATGTAGAAATGAGTTTTTAGTATTACATTAAGTTTTTAAATTTTGAAATAAAAATGTTTTTATGATATTAAAATACAAGAAGTTTTACCATTTTTATAGTATTTGGGGTGAACAAATATATCTTTGTCACATTAAATGAGTAGAAGATGAAAATCATTTTTCTTAACAAAAACATTTACTCATCTTAAATCTTAATTTCAAAATTTTTAATACAATACTCACATTCCTAACTTATACACTCATTTTAAGCGAGTTGAAAATAAAAATAATTTAATCTTAAATCTCCATTTCAAAACTTCTAATACAATACTCACATTCCTAACTTATAAAATTATGACACTAATTTTAAATCTCAATTTCAAAATATATAATAAAATAGTCACATTCCTAACTCATAAACTCTTCATAACTATCATGTATAATAATTTTTTTTAAAGTTTTGTAAACAAATAAAGATTATTCTAAGAAAAAACAAAAGAATCTTTAACTTTTTAATATATAATAATTTGATTTCAATAATGTTAATAAATTTATTTTACATTAATTTTAATAAAACAATCTTTTATGGAATGTGTTGTCCCATTGAAAAATGAAAGCGTTATTATTATGTTTGGATGACTTTAGTAAACATAATTAAATAAATTAAAAACAAATATGGTAAGTTAAATGTTTTTTTTCCTAATGGTGAAAAAGAAAATATCTTTTTAGATATACTAGAACCAGTTATCGTCGTTAACATGAAGGATTGATTTCTTTGTAACTTTTTTTTCTTCTTAATTTTATAATAAATATAAATGAAGTATCATTCCATTGGTAGGATTTCCTTAATGAAAAATATTGTCATGACCTTGGCTACTAGGTCATTTTGAACATCACCTTACATGTGGATAGAGTTCAATTTGCTTGGAAAGTGATTGAATTATAGTTAGTTTGGGCATTTGTGGAGAAGAGTGAGTGTATGACACCTACATCTTGGTTGATTACCCATGATGAGAAGCAGATGGGAGAAAATGCTAAACTGACCTAATTCATAATCCTTAATGTTTGATTGATGGCATTCGAGATTTGGGCGTGTGATGAAACACCCATAGTGGTTGGCATGATAGCCGAACACCTTAGTGGGCATGGGCACCATATGACACAATGACAAGCTTCGACACGTGTGTGATGAGAGTAAGTGTTCAAGCATGCCATGGGTAGCACACCCAAAATACGATATGGACACTCCGTTTGGAGAATTTGAGAAGGAGGTCAACCGATGTGGAGGGGTGTGCATGCATCAGCAAGAGGTGAATGCATTGGTAGAATCCTGTTACTAGCAAATGAGTGAAAATCACAAAGTGTTGGATATCTGCTCCAAAGTGAAGGTACCCGAGAACAAACTTAGATGCATAATTATATGAGAACACATTGAGGAAAAAGAAAAAAAATTAGACATTCAACGACAGTAAGATGAAAGGCAGTGGCGCGTAGGTCATGGAAGACACACATCAAGAGGAAGGCACAACTCATGCATAATTTTTTGGTAGACTTGTGCAACATTCGACAAAAGGGTGAACAAGTGTCGCCCAAGGCAGACTTGTGGGTGTTATAGGAGGAAACAACCATCGAGAAGAAAATGTCTTGAAGAGAGGTTTTATCCTTGGGGTTTCTTGTAATTGAAAAGCTGTTGGTTTGGGAACTCTCTTGAGAAGTAGCCTAGGTGAACTCCCAATTTTGCTGTACTTCACTCTTGTATATTAGATATTTGACACACTTCATTGAGGTTTTTCTCGATAGTACACTTACATTGTTCTTGTTTTTTAATTCCTAGCAAAGTCTAATTGTTATAATTGAATGTAAGAATGGATAAGTCACATATGAATAATTGTTAACTACATGTATATTTGAGAGGAATGTTTTTCCAAGATCTCAAATTGCAATGTTCTTATCACTTGAAAGGAACTTGGATAGCGTCAAATGATCTAAAAAGAGGTACAAGGATTTAGGCACTCGATTAAGATATTTAGACCCATGACAGGTGGTATGAGATCTAACAGAATATTTCTACTAATATGGGTGAAGTATGATTTTTCAAGAGCTTGTGTTATGAGGTTGTTTTGGGAGTGTAGTAGGAGAAATATCATTGAGTGAATTATTTTGTAGCAATACATACATAATGTGATTTAGTGTACCAATGGAATGCAAAATTGTTGAGTGACTAGAGAACTATAGAAATGTGCAACTAGCACAGTGTTGTAATATCCCAAATTTTGACGTTAACTATGATGGGTATGAGTCCCATTGCACATGAGTTACTTTGATGCTTATGTTTGTATATTGGGCATGAGGCCCCAATGCACATGAGTTATGATGATTATTTAGATATATTGGGCATAAGCCGATGCATATGTTTTATTATCATGTATGTGATTGTGTATGTTTGGGCATGAACCCAGATGGAAAAAGATTATTGTCATAGTATGATGTACTGATGTATTATGTGATGCATATATTGAGATGATTATTGTGATAAAATGTGAAAAAGACTGAATGCATAGTTGAGTTCTGTAATGTTGGGGGGGGGGGACCGTGAAGCACATGAGTGATTACATTTTGTGTTGAATGCAAGCTCTGGAGCACATGAGTTATGAGATTTTGTGTTGAGCATAAGATCTGGAGCACATGAATTATAAGAACCGAAAGTGTTGGGATTGATCTTGATCATAAGCTCTAGAGCATCGAATCCTTGGCCATTGTATCCATATGTGTATTATACAAGTACATCCTAGCATTAGCGTTGAGCAAGAGGATTTGGAATTGCACAAGTGTAACTCCCAGTTATTAGCATTGACCTTGGGCTCTGAATAGCCCTAGGAGTTACTGAAATTAATTTTGTTGAGTGAGAATGACTCTGAAAAGCACTGAGCTTATCTTACTTACTTTTAATTTGATTAAATTAAAGTTCAAATCTACTTCTCATCAAGTAGTAAATAATTACCATGATACATGAGGTAATCCAACATGTAGGACTTAGTTGACCAACCCTATCTAAGGCCTTGATAAAAAAATAGTATAAGTTAAGGAAATCATCAAGTAAATGAGATCATGCTACATGATACATAAATAAATGTTAACAATAATATATAGTTCATATATATTATGAATAAAAGAATAGGTATATATATTAAATATAAAGAAATAAGAATAACTATAAATAATGAATAAAGAGTCTAGGTATTTATTATTTACTAAAATGATTAAATGAATATTTAATCCTAAGAAGTCAAATTAGGAACTAGTAAAAGACTCCCTAAGATTATCATAATAATTATTAAATCCATATAAATCAATTAAACACTATTTTCAAGAAAATAATGGATTCTTGATCTAAACGAAGTTTTAAAACAACTTCCCTTTTTCCTATAGATTTTCTATAAAGACCCAAGCCAAGGGAAGGCTTGGGAATCTGATCATTATTTTCCTAAGTAATTTTGGAGAGCATTTCCAAAAGCAAGCAATATTATACAAAACCTGGTATTCCAAATAGGAGAAGCCTCACCTTTAGGATCTCTAGGCTACTTGCATGTTGGATCCAACTAGGGGGGATCCAGATTAGAACGAGGTATGATTCAGAGTCATGGTTAGGAGGAATGTGGTAGTTCCCAAGTTATCTGGTCAACAAATATAAGGTCAGAGATAACTAGTATTTATTAATCCTGCATGTTTAAGTGTGCGGGGTTTTTAGGCATTAAACCAGTTGAATAAGTTGCAGGTATGAGGTTTCTACCTTCTCAAGTCCTATAAATCATGTTTACAAATTTTTCTTATAATTAGTATTCTATGGATTGGAGATCCGCATTTTGAAAACATGCTTCACTTTGATTTCATTTGTTTAAATATGAAACTCAACTTGTAATGTTTTAGATAAATTTCTAGGGTAATTTGTATGTTGTAGGTTATTGCATTTGTTTAAATTTAAAACTCATCCTTTGAATTCTTAGGTAGGTTTTAAAAGTTGAAATTTCTCATAGAATTATATTTAAACAACTTTAGAAGATTGATGTCACTAGTTTAAATTAAATTAAAAACCCTAGTTTCTAGATAAACTAATCAAAAGATCTCTATCAAACATTTTACTAAAACTAAAACCCTAAGTATATTTTCTTAAAGAACATGCACAGGTATATGAACTTATTATAAATTAAAATATGTTAGATTTTTATCATTCAAGCTAGCATTATCTTAGGATCTTATCTGATAGAATAACATGCACAGTAATAAACACAAGAGACAAGAGACACAAAGAATTTTCCTCAGGGAAACCATAAAGGAGAAAACCCCGCAACTTCCTCAGAGATAGAATGAGCACCAATAGCAGCAGTAAAACCTGAAAACATAAATATGATCTCCGCAACTTCTCTCTCTCTCACTTGAGAGAACTACTTCTCTCTCACTCATGTGCCCCAATGAGTGAGTGTGTGTGTGATAAACAGAGAGGCTCACTCTCTATTTATATTCTTTCATTCATTTAATGTCCACTTTAACATGTCGGGCCCACTTAACAATTACTTACTAGAGCCAACATCTCTTGGAGAGTCTAATAACCCTAGTGCCCCACAATTTTTGGGACTTTTCCCTTCGATCAATAAGGAGGGTTAACCTTGACATAATTGTGGGGACTATTGTCTCGACTTACAATGGAGGATTAACCTCAATGACTTTACATGACTTGTTTACATTATTGAATCTCCCGATCGGAAAATCAGGGCATGACATGACTCAATTACATTATAGATACTTCCCGGAATAAACATCGGGGTACAATACATAATATATACAAGTGAATACATTCCGAAGTTACAAATACATCAACACTCCCTCTTAACTAGGAAGGTATTCCTTCGACACAATTTATCAGCATAAGTCTTCTTCTCTGTATCATCTAGATCATCATCAAGCCATCTTCATCTTCAAATCATCTTCATATTCAAGTCATCTTCATTGTCAAGTCATCTTCATCAAGTCTGGATCATCACTGGATCAACAAGTTTGGATCATCACTTGATCTAGATCGTCACTACTGGATCATCACTTGATTTGGATCGTCACTGCTGGATCATCACTTGATTTGGATCGTCACTGCTGGATCATCACTTGATCTAGATCATCATCAAAGCTGGATCATCACTGAATAACCATCATCATTACTGCTTCTGCTATCTCAATTAAATGGTGCTATCTCTTCATTCTTCTCGTCATAGGAAGTTCTACAGAGCCAGCCCTTTTTCATGCCGGTTGTAGGCCTAGCCTCCATGTAAGTCTTCTTCAATGCTTTTATCTGACCCTAAGCCAGAATGGCAAGCCCAGCTCTTACATCTGAGCTCATCTTGTCAGAAAGGCATGCCCATCACTCACATCTGACCTCATCTTGTCAGAAAGGCCCAGCACCCACATTTGACCATGTGTAAACACATCGCGTCAGAATGGCTTAGCACTTATATCCGACCATGTGCGAACACATCTCATCGGAAGGGATCTGCACTTACATTCAACCATGTGTGAACACACCGCATCGGAAGGGCTCTGCACTTACATCTGACCATGTGCGAACACCCTACATCGGAAGGGATCTGCACTTACATCTGACCATGTGCGAACTCACCGCATCGGAAGGGCTCTTAGTCCCAGACTGAGGATTCTTGGTAACTAACCTGGTGCCTCCATTCTCCCAGGGAATGGAAACTCAGCACCAAGCTGAGTATTCCTGATAACTGACCAGGTGCCTCCATTCCAATAATGGCAATCAACACTTATATCTGATCATGTATTAACCAATCCTACAGTCACATCAGAATGGCTCAACACTCACATGTGAAATAGAAGGTACCAATCCTCTCACCATGACAGAATGGACTAGTCCTTACATATGACCATGGAAGGAACCTAATCCTCTCACCATGTCAAAATGGCTCTAGGACTCATCATTTCCCCTTGGAGGGAACCTCGATCTCGAGAACACCAAGCTTCTCCCTAAAGTACTCAAACTTTACTTTGGCCATTTCTAGCATAGAATCACATCAGGGCTGATTACGTTAAAGGATAACCCGCGAGCTTCGTCGAGATTGATTACATCCGAGGACAACCTACAGGTATGATTAGATCTGAGCAACCTATGAGCTTTGCCAAGATTTATGCTCATACAACCTGTCTAATCGACTATGATAGAGCTCCCTATTTCAAGAGATCTCAATCTGGATCACATATTGGAGCTTCACTGCTCCTCTCTACATCATACAAAATGCAAGTCAGATCAAGCAAATTAAATAGTAGTTTTCAAAAGAAACATACTACCTCCCAACTAGCAAGTGGAAACATGTTTTTCCTCAGCTATACTCAGCTCCATACCGGACTCCATCCTACCAAACCAAGAGATCACACTTGATCCGATCCTAAAGTAGCACCTCGAAGTGCTCTTCCTATTGATGTCACTGCTTTCCCAATACGAATCCACATAACCCTCCAGGTTAATATTTTGATTCACCTCATACTTGAGCCCATAATGAGTTGTACCCTTCAGGTACCTCACTGCATGCTTAGAAACCATTAGGTGAACATGTCTCAATGTGTTCACAGAAAAGAAAATATCTGGTCTCATATTTGTCAGGTTAATCAAGGAATAAATCATCTGACGATACATCATGGTATCAACCGAATCTAATGAAGCAACACTCAATAGCTTCAGGTTCGATGCCATAGGTGTGGTCATGGACTTGCAGTCCATCATCTTGAACCTTCTCAGGATTTCTACTACATGCTTCCCTTGTCCACACCTCCATTCCTAGAATGTAGTGCATCATCCCCAAGTCCTTTATCTCGAACTCAGCAGGAAGTATTCTTCTTGCAAATTTAATGAGTTCCTCTTTTCTGTTAGGAACAAGTCATTGACATATAATAGGAGCATCACTAGTCTTCGACCTTCAACCTTGAAGCAAAGGTTGGAATCCTCTTTACTCTCAGTAAATCCTAGATTCATCAGTAATCTGTCCATCCTATCATACCATGTCAAACCTCAGGATCTTCTGTAGTCACTCCCTCTGAAGTGGAGCATCATTCTCCCTCTGCCTTTCATACTCTATGCACTAAAACATTATGTACTGGAGTGACAAGTAGCTTCCTCTGTTACTAATATTCTATGTATCCATCGAGGATCACTAGATACCAAGATCCTCTATCTTGAACTTTTTCAAAAATTCTTCTCGCATCCATCTGTGAGCTTGTCATCCTCTATAGGCTTTCATCTTCAACCTTGTAGCAAAGATTAAGATCTTCATCAAGTTCATCATGTATGTGTTATCCCATGGGTGTCTTCTAAACTCGTACAAGGCCTTCTTTCATTTGCACACATGATTCTGCATGTCGTGTGTCTCAACTCCCATTGGCTGCAAATGTCTCTTTGTAGTCTATGCCTGCTTTTCATGAGAAGCCTCGTGCTATGAATCTTTCCTTGTATCCCATGATGTTTCCATCTATTGCATGATGGAACTATGAAATTTCCCTTTACATATTGATACTGCATCCTAGATATCATTCTTCTTGAACTGGTCCTCCCTTTCTTCTTGGTTACTTCGTCATAGCTGGAAGGTTATGCATCGATGATGTTTCTATATTCCTCATATTATTCTTCCTCTTGAACTATCGTCACTTGTTCTTTGGAACAAGTCTCATCCTTATTTGCTTGTAGGTGATTTTATGTGATCTTTCCTACAAGTCAATGGTATTAGTTGTATTGTTAGAAACATAAGGCATATTCATAATGGTAAATTCTTATGCATAAATATATGATCATGCAACTATTTTAGCTAATACAACAGTCATCCATATCTCACGGAAAATTTCTAGATGCCTTCCATCTTTACCAGGACAACATTGAGATTGTGCACTAATCCAATATGTTAGCAAAGAGGTTTCATTCTAGATAAGTAGCACTGGAGAGTTGTATAACACCATGATCTACTTACCCATCACATGCGTATTAGTAGTATACTGTCATTAACACAAACATTCTATCATGCATAATACATCAACTGAATATAAACAAATGCATAACAAAATAATATTATGAAATGACAATTGAATACTTATCTTTATTTGTTTCGTGGGTAGAATCCATCTTGAGCCTTCATCTTCATCATCTTCTTCATTCATAATACCATAGTTTCTGTTGGAGTAGGGTCCCGCAGCTACAGAAGAAGCTGCTAGTTTTGGCGGAAAGATATAAGTTTTGGAGGAAAGAGGACAAGGCAGAGCTACGACGCCATAGCACGTTTCCACCTGGAGAGCAGAGCCGGAAACCATGACTTTTGGGATAGAAGAGTCAAGAAGGCAATGGTACCCGAGCAACCGAGAGAAGAAAGCTCAACCACTGCATTGAAGGTAGCAGCGGAAGACAGGAGGGCTCAACGACCCTCATAAAGAAGAAGGAGCAACGAGGCTCAAGCATTGAAGGCGAAGGACAGGAAGAGAAGCGGTGCATAGTACCCATGGTCAGTGCCGGGAAGCATGGAAGACCGCAGAGAGCTGTGGTGTGACGGGAAGCGGCTACCTCAAGGACAGAGAGGACCGACTGTCACTAATTTGGGTATGGGGTTACTGTTGGGACAGGACCACAGTGTTGTAATGGAGAGACCTTCGGGCCACCTATAAAAGAATATATTTTGTATTGTAAAGGGTTGGTTGATTAGTTAGTTAGATAATCAGTCAGTTAGCTAGTTGGTTGGCTCATCGGATTGAGTCGTTGGTTGTTTAGTTGATTATTTTTGTAGTTCAGGAGTCAGTCAGACAGACTGTGCTGTAACGATCCAGATACTTAGCTTGTCTGTGAGTCATTTGAGTCTGTATGTAACCATCCATAGAGAGGAAGAGAGGGAAGGATATATTGAAGAAAGGAAATATAGAGATAGAAATAGACCAGAGATCTAGAAGAGATCTCGCACTGCATAGGCGGTGCAACAGACTGTGCTAACTTCCCTTAAGATATATAATAGAAGCACAGTTTGGTGGACGTAACTCCCATCCTGGGGGCGAACCACGTTAAACCTGCGTGTTATGTGTTGTATGAATGTGATTGTACTTGCTTATTATTACTGGTTATTATGCATATGATGTTAGTTGCAGTAAGTGAATGTATGTATGGCTCAGCTCACGATAATGCAAGAGGATAGAGATAAGTTGAAGTATTTTAGTAAGCTGTTTAAGGACTCCTTTACGTCTGTTTCTAATGACCATTTAATCACAATATAACTTCTGCAAAGTAGAGTTTCGCACACCGGCACAGTCAACGCTAAGAGCACAAAGTCATAGTGATAGGATATCGCAGAGATGCGATATCGCACCGGCAGAGGAGCTGCGGTGCGCGATACTGCGAGCTGAGGGCTTAGCGTTGAGGAGAGGGTTGGTGCTCCGCGGTGCGCAGAGGTGCGATAGGGTTGGAGGTATTGTGAGAAAGTGGAAGTGGTGCGACGAGGGAAGATATTGTGCGACTTGTGCGTGGATAAGAATCGCACGACTAAAAGTACTGCGAGTAGAAAGGGACGTAGGATGCGCAGAACCTGGTCCAAGACACTTGAGTCTTGGCCAACCCATTAGATTCACTTCGGGTGAGACTTGAGATCGCTTCGTGGTATGTTGCCGAAAGGGCCAGTGAGTTTAGGGTGTTGTTGATTAATTATAGTAAACCCGGGTCTGCCCATGCAATCAACAAATGGTTCCGTTGCCGGTTTAAACAACTGGGATTCAATGTTTTGTTGGCATCCTACGAGAGAAGAGTTTCACCAGTGGCTGGATTCAGACTTAAGGGAGTTCACCAAGAAAGAGAATAGGAGTCCAAGACTAAGCACAAAGGCCTGGATAGAGAAGCATATCGCTTCAGACATACACACTATATTTTTTGTATCCTACGGAAACGAGCTTTTCGACTGGTTATCCAAGTTGACAGATAGGAACACATTCAAGAAGAAAAGAAACATCGTCTGGACACCTGAGATGATTCAGACCGTACAGAACCTTGATAATCCGATTACGAGAGCAGTAGACTTTTGGCTTACCAGTGTGCTAGAAGGCTACGTCACAAAATTTGCAGTTGACCAGAGAAAGAGCTTCAGCGCAGCCGAACGATACTTCTTCAGAGGATATCGCAGTAAGTACCTAAGATCTATAAACTTGTCCCTTAAGATGCTGCTATATGAAAAAAGAACAATGGATCTAGTCTCAGATGAATAAGTAAAGATAGTAATGTCACAAGAGTTTGAAAGTGATTTTGATGACATTGGACGAACACGTAGTGGAAAGAAGTATAAAGTAGATTTTAGTTCTCCTATATTTGAAGACAGTTCAGACAGTATTAGACAACAGAGCCCTAGCACCACCGAGGAACCAGAGGGGGGTATCCCTTACCACCCCTATACTCCACAGTAACAGACAGGGACTCAGAATAACCCCGTAGCTACTCCATCTAGTAGTTCACAGTCAGTACCTACTCCCGTTACAGCACCTTCACCTACACCGCTGAGTGGTAGTACTCCAGTCAGTCAGAACCTACCGCAGAGAAATAGAATGGGAGACGACATTAAGCTACCTATTTTTAAAGGTACAGGAGCAGAAGACCCGGAACAGCATTGGTTCCTATGCGAAGCTATGTGGACCTTTAAAAAAATCAACGATGATAACCTTAAACTTGTACAGTTGGTCACCACACTCAGAGACAGAGCCTTGACATGGTACATAAAGTATACTACATTACCCAAGACGCTTTCCCAGGTCAAGAACGCCATGATTAAAGAGTTTAAGAAACCTAAGTCTGAGTCTCATTGCATTACAGAGCTTAAGGATATTAAGCAGCTACCATCAGAGTCAGTATGGGACTTTGACCAGAAATTCAAAGCTCTTATAGACCAAGTCAGTTTTGAGTTTGCGCCGGAGCAGCATAAAGAATGGTTTATTGCAGCGCTGCTCCCTCATATCAGAATGCCACTAATGCAGCAGAAACTCACTACTCAAGATGAAGCGCTGGAGATGGCAATGAAACTAGAGGCTTCACCTTTAGCAGAAACCAGTACAGGCATGACAACTCTACATACTCAGTTGGCCAACCTTACGTTATAGATACACGAACTTAAAAAAGGGAAAGAGTTTATGCAAGACATATGGTGCACAGAGTGTAGAGCACAGGGCCATAGTAAAGATAACTGTCCAGTATTTGCAGACTATTTAGCATTAGGGGCTCCTAACCCCTTACCACAAACACAAGGGCCATGGTGTGAAATATGTAGAACACAAGGACATCCACCTCAGCAATGCCCTTTGCTTCAAAAGTATGTACAGACGCCTAAAAACTTATATTGTATCTTCTGTAAATCCGTCGGGCATGATCCACAAGATTGTCGAGCTTATGATCTCCTGTCAGAAACAACACAGGATGTGTACAGAGTCCAAGCAGACACACAGGGTCCAGCAACAGGACCACAGCCGGATCAGGCTTACGGAGGCCGTGGAGGAGGATTCAGAGGACAAGGCCGTGGAGGAGGCTTCACACGAGGAGGAGGTTTTGGCCAAGGTCGTGGACCAGTCACTTGTTATAATTGTGGAAGTGTAGGACACTATGCTAGGGACTGCCAGAACGCCACTACTAGTAATTACTGCAAATCTTATGATCATACCATAGAAGAGTGCCCCATCTTGATAGCTAAGATCAGAGATCCTAAACCAGCCGCACACCAGAACATCTAGCTTATTGCTGCTGAACCTAAGGAACCAGAACCAGCAGTTAACATTGTGACTCGGAGCGGTGCTTCCACCAGTGGCACATCGCAGGAGACCGGACAGAACACAAGTCAGGGGTGGGTGCGCAGAGCTCCTACTAAAACAACCGCGCTCGACCTACAGAAGAATAAAGAGACCTTTCATGAAGCTAAGGCTTCCTTTGATGAACCTACACTATCAGGACTACAGGTACCGCCGTCTAGGGGTGTACCGCAGTAAGTACCTTGTAGCGATAGCTCTGAGCAGGCGCAGCAGGCTACCACATCCGGAAGATGTGACGAGGATGAATCGACAGGAAGTATACAAGCCTTCCTGCACAGCTGCTTGAAACTCCTGAGAAATGATAAAGCTGTTGGTGAGCTACAGTGTATGATAGATCAGTGTCACCAACCCTCTCTCTCGGGCAGTGCACACTGCGCCGTCCATAATATTACAAGACATGAAAGGACAGGAAGAGAGATGAAATTCACAGCACAGATCGGTGAATTTGAAATGGATGAGGTTGTCTTAGACCTAGGATCAGAGGTGAATGTTCTAACTAAACAGACATGGGAACAGATGGGTAGCCCTCAGTTAGCCCTATCAGCTATCCACCTAAGATTAGCTAATCAGCAGCGAGTATCACCATTGGGTCGACTATCGTAGGTACCAGTTGATATCGACGGAGTTTGTACTTTTGTGGAATTCGAGGTTATAGAAATCATTGGTGACAGTCGACCATATCCAGCACTACTGAGTATTGATTGGGAAATTGGCAGCAAAGCTGTCATTGACCTAAAGAAAAGACAAATGACCTTTGAGGATGCGCAGATCCGGGTCATCGCACCGCTGGATCCTTACCAAGGACCTAGATATATCGAACCTATCAGAGCAGAGGAAGAGGCACATAACATCGATACTCTATACCAGATGACAGCAAACCAGAACGACTACATAAATCCAACCGCAGAAGGGCATATTAGTTGGCGATGCGACAGCTCATGCGCATCAGATTCGGATGTTGGTCTAGAAAACTGGCAGAACAGACTTTACGAAGTCTCATCGCGCAGATGTGCGTTTATAAGTAAGTCACTGCGATGGATTGGCGCCGAGATCGCTGAGACTCCATCATATCATGGTCTGACGGATATCCATGATTTTCTTGAACAGTTTGAGCAACAAATTCCTCCTAAGCAGAGGATTGCAACTATGGACCTTGCAGTTCGAGCTACACCTGCAAAATGGTGGTATGCGCATAAAGAGAATATCGCATCATGGGATAATATGAAAATACTAATGGCAATCAGATTTTCTGACAATAGAGAGTATGTTCAGCAGAAATATACAGGAGAAACTGACCCCAGGATACACATTCAGACATGTGAACAGAACTCGTCGGACATTACAGAGGATGAATGGGTTCACAGATTCATTCACACATTGGACACAGTTCCAAGGAATTGGTATACAGAGACCGAGCTGCACAAAGGAACAACCACATGGCCACTTATGACAGACAGCTTCCTACTCACCTTTGCGTTTGAGTCAGAACATCCAAGTGTTGCTCAGGCCCTAGATATAATCAAGACAAAGATTTTTGAGGATCGCACCATCTCAGTACCAGTCCAACCTGAGTGGACCATCCAGCTAGAAGAGGCGTTGGAATGCTATAATTTTACATCAGAATCAGAGGAGGTGTAGGAGGATCCTCGCAACACTAACATTCCAGAATCAGAAGGCACTCGCGATGTAGAAGGACCACAGTTAGATATTCCAGCGATCACTGAGCTTATCAAGATTAAAAATATCAATATTGGCACAGACGCAGAACCTAAGTTTGCCTCTATTGGAGACTACTGGAATGATGAAACAGTCGGCCACATTGCAGATCTGTTACATGACTATCAGGACCTATTTCCCACCAATTTCACAGAGATGAAGGGAATAGTTGGAGACCTAGGAGTCATGAGGATACCATTAAAGGAGGATGCTAGACTAGTTAAGCAGCATCCATACAGATTGAATCCGCGCTACAAAGAAAAAGTAAAGGATGAAATTGATAAAATGCTAACAGCAGGCATCATTGAACCAGTAGAGGAAAGCGAATGGGTTAGCCCTATGGTAGTGCAAGAAAAGAAAACAAAAGGGGACATCGGGATCTGTGTTGATCTGCGAAAACTCAACGATGCATCACTTCATGATCCATTTCCAACACCGTTCACTGATGAAGTATTAGACAACGTGGGAGGACAAGAGGTCTACTCCTTCACTGACGGGTTTTCAGGCTATCACCAGATCAGAATACACCCAGAATATCGATCCAAGACTACATTTGCAACAGAATGGGGCTCGTTCCAGTATACGGTAATGCCCTTTGGTCTTAAGAATGCACCAGCTATATTTTCTAGAGTACTAGTTGCTGTATTTAAAGAATACATTCATAAATTCTTGGAAGTATATTTTGATGATTGGACTGTATTTGGGTTAATCAATAAGCACATAGGCGATCTAAGACTGATGTTAGAGAAATGTAAGCAGTACCAGATCTCTCTAAACTTGAAAAAATGTATATTCTGTGCACCATTTGGTATCTTGTTGGGTCACATTGTTTGCAGACAAGGCTTGATGGTAGACCCCGCCAAGATCGCTATCATTGTAAACCTTCCAGCACCTAACTCAGTCAAGCAACTGAGGACAGTACTTGGCCATACCGGGTACTACAGAAAGTTCATCAAGGGCTATGCAAAGATTACAACGCCGATGGAGAAATTGCTCAAGAAGGATGTAAAATTCCTATGGAATGAGGAATGCCAGCAGAGTCTAGACATACTGAAGGAGAAGATGGTTACAGCACC
>LPNX010769521.1:12924-28714 GCA_001517045.1 Pseudotsuga menziesii | reverse complement strand
GCATGTCTGGATCACCACAAAAGTCAATTCCTACATAGGGATAGTCATCTATGGCGATGAGCTGTCTCCACCACCATGGAAAGAACTTTGTTGGGTAGGGGTTACACACACTTCCACCTCCTAGTCTGCGCATAACATTGTCCCAACGTCGTTGAGATGGATCCTGGACTCCATGTGGAGCAATTTCTACTCTAGGGCTTAGCCCTGGCACCCGCTCAAAAAAGAATGTGCTCAGTATGCTGCCAAACCTGAAGTTTCGCACCCTACCCATCTTGGAATCACTGAGCTGTTGTTTCATGTTGCTCAGCAGCATACTACTCCAGTCATATATTGTAGGACGCATACACTCTACTGCATAGAACATCATTGGGCGTGAGGCCTGGTGGAGTGATGCCAAGCTTGCAATCCTTCCTAGTGCCAAGAGTATGGCTTTCAGCCCCAAAATCTGGATTGCATTTGTTGGGATTTGACTCCCAAAATTCTCTATATTGGGAAGGTAGTACACATCTATGTAGTCATCTATGGTCAGCCCAACCCTTGTCCCATGAGATCAGAGGTTCACCACCTCCCCTCATTAGGTTAAACCTATGATGAAATATATGTCCTCAACCTCAATGCTCAGTGACATCCCAACTATCTGAAAGGTTTCAGAATCTGGATCCCAGTAATCTACCAGCAGCTGGAGTAGTCTTGGCTTTTCCCTCAAGCTACCAAGACACCAAAACTTGTTTAACTCGCATGCCTATAATGCTTGTTGAGCCATGAGGTAAGCCTGAACAGATTTCTCAACATCTCCATGTTCCCTCTCTCCATTCTAGTACCATCCTGCACAAAAAACACATTTTTTTATCATTATCTCCCCATCAAAACCATGTCTATGACCTTATATGCGACTGTCTGCAAAATAGCCGCGTATGTACGTGGTTTTCATGGAATTTTCTATTAGGATATTTAGACACTTAGGAGTTAGTTAAGAACAACTTGTGTAATATATCAGTTAGGAAAAGTTTGTTTTTTTAGTATGCATTAGTATGCATTTGTAAATATTCTAATCCAAAGGTCATGATATGTTCTAGACACAGAGTGATTTGACGGTTCAACTTCTCTTAGATCATACCTACCATTGATCTGTGGCTTAACACTCAATTGGTCCATGATCTCTATTTAAAGAGCATGGAGAGTCCTTGGCTAGTTGATTGATTATGAGAAGCTCATGTAACTTTATTTCTTTTGCATAATAAATTTCTCTAAGTAGCTATTTGGATGGGGTCATGGACTGTATCCCTCTGGAGGGTTTTAACCACGTGACAAACATCGGTGTGTTGATCTGTGATCTATTTGTGTGAATTGGTTGCTCAAGGTGTTCGGTCTTTTGGGAGTACCCTGTGTACCCGAACATGGTATCTAAAACATATCGTGACCGTCAGATTAGAATATTTACAAATGCATACTAATGCATACTAAAGAAAGACACTTTACCTAACAGATATATTACACAAGTTGATTTTAACTAACTCCTAAGTGTCTAAATATCCTAACATCCCCCCTTAAGAACAACTTGGGATAGGATTGAAGGATTTACAAAAGTGACACTATTAGGAGAAGGAAGGAGGCATTAGAGCCTGTCCCCTCTTAAGGACACATTCCTGAACTCCTAACATAGATCGGAGTTTAGAAAACTTCACTTTTGTAAGAGACTTGATGAAGATGTATGCAACTTCATCATCTGTAGGGCAATAGAGAATTTCAAGAACATGATCATGAACAAGATTTCTGATGAAGTGCATGTGTAGCTCAATGTGTTTATTGCGTTGATGCAGAATTGGATCTTTGGAAAGCTTGATGGCACTTTTATTGTCACACCAAAGTTGAGTAGGCTACTACTTCTCGAATCCAAACTCTGAAAGGATCTGTTGAAGGCATAAAGCTTCCTGACTAGCATTAACAGTGGCTCGATATTCTGCTTCTGCTGAAGAAAGAGAAAGAGCTTGTTGTTTCTTACAAGCCCAAGTTATAGGTCCAGATCCTAGACTAAAAACATAACCTGCAATAGACTTTTGATCATCAGGATCGTCGGCCCAATCTGAATCATTGAAACCAACCAACAAAGGTTTCCCCCTATACTATAACGAATCCCAAATTGAATTGTACCTCGAATATATTGTAAGTATTCTTTTTGCTGATTTTCAATGAATTTCATGAGGAGTTTGCATATAACGAGAAACACGACCAATGGCAAAGGAAAGGTCAGGAGAGGAATGAGTCAAGTATAAAATACTACCAACAAGCTAACGATACAAGGTGGCATCTACTTCAGGGGAAGTACAAGTGGCAGAAATTTTGACCCCATACTGGAAGGGAGAAGGGGCTGGTTTACAATCTTCCATGTGGAAGCAACGAAGAAGGTCACAAGCATACTTAGACTGGGAAAGAAAGATTTTTTCTTTGGTTTGCAAGACTTGGAGACCAAGAAAATAATGCAAATGCATAACACATCAACTGAATATAATCAAATGTATAACAAAACAATATCATGAAATGACAATTGAATACTTATCTTTATTTGTTTCATGGGTATACTCCTTCTTGAGTCTTCAGCTTCATCATCTTCTTCATTCATGATAGCATCGTTTCTTATCCAAATGCTGAGGTGGATAAGAAGTTCTTCAAGAGTTGAGATCTTCATGTTCCTCATTGATTGAGGGATCTTCTTTGGAAGATGAGAGCTTGATCTTCAAAGACGAGCTTCTTCTTTTTCCCAAAGTCTACTGAAAGTAGTCACTTCCTTCTAGAACACATTCCTTGAATGAATGAATTCCATGATCTTGGGAGGACATTCAAGGTGGCCATCACCACTTTTGCATTCTCCACTTCTTCTTTCTCTACTTGAATTTGTTCTTTGATTTGAGAGATCCTTATGACTGCATGGTCTCTGCATTCTGGATCTTCACATTCTTCAGCTGGTTTCTTAAGGTCATATTTCGATCTATGTTCTTCCCTTCAAATAGCTTGGTCAAGGAATCAAACCTCATTGACTTTAGGGAAGACACTTGTAGAACAGGTTGATTCGTGATTGAATCATCAATGATCTTCTGGGCTTTGACCAAGTTCTTCTTGTGAAAGGCTTCTAGCCTCATCTCCCTCTGAAACTGGAACCTCTATGCTCATGTAAGTGTGCAATCCATTTTCTTCAGAGAGATAATATACTTCTAGGCTTGGAAGTTGTCAACTTCACCAAGCTTATCATTAAGATGATGTGATAGATCACTTTGAAATGAGAACCTCAAATTAACATAGCAAAGAATTATATCTTACCGATTTGAGGTGTCCGTCCTGGTTCTGGAGCTGGCTGATCTAGGGTTTGTCATAGAAACCCTAATTTCAAAACTTGGAATATTTCAGATCTGATTGGATAGATAGATGTATCTCTTCAAATGGAGCTGTCCAATGTACTCCATTTCTGAAAACAGTGGAGGGAAGCTCCCGGAACAGGAAGCCCTAATTTTCCAATTTCTTCTGCATAAATGCCTGTTACTGTTTTTGTGATATCTCTGAACTTTCTGCTCCTCTATATCTAAAATTTTGTACTGAGGTAACCTCGCATGTCCCTGATCCAAAACCATAGGTTTCATTAGAATTTGTTTCACCATTTGGGATTTATGAGCTTTTTCCCAAGATGACTGGTTACAGGACTGTTCAGAACAACGAAGTTGTACGGCATGCCACCTGTCACTGGTTCATCTTCTGAGTCAGATATTTGGACCACCAAAATTAAATTCCGTGCCATTTTTGGAACATTTTTAGGAATTTAATTTGGACCTCTATAGCCCAAGATATTGCAATTCTCCCCAGGTGTCCTGTTTAGGATGAATTTTGGAAGAGGCTGGAACCCTAACTTGGAGAGAACATATCTCCTGGAATACAGATAATATGAGAATGAATTTTGGACAAAGTGTTCATCAGGATTTTATCTTCGCCCCTACAATTTTCATCTCCTTATCTTTCACCAATCTTGGAATATAGTGAATGTACCAAAACGTAGCAGTTTTAGTATTTAGGGTTTTTCTAGCTCGGGGTCAAACTAGGGTTTGACTTTCCCATAGTTTCACCCAACCAAATTTCTTTATCTAGGTCTCTAAACTTTGGTTTTGATGAGGATAACAATCCTATGCTAGTCTCAATAAAAAATTCCTCTTCTGTAGAAATCCCTAATTTCCACATCGAAAACTAAAAATGCTCGGAATTGAATTCCGCTTCGACAGAAAGATGCGCCCTTCAATGGACAGTCATCCTAGCATAATTTTGCTGATGGATTGTGGAGAGAGACCCAAAAAGTAAGAATCCCTAGATTCTGTAGTTTCACAATGTCTTCTTCTCAGGTTAGCTCTGATAACATGTTGAATTTCCATATGCTTAGATAATACATTAGTATTTCATTTCATTTTCATAACAAAAGCATATAAACAGGATCACTGAAAGATAGACAAGCACAAACATACAAAAGGAACACAAAGATTTATCCTGGGAAAACCCTAAAGGGAAAAACCCAGCAAAATATTCCTCAATATAGATGCCCCAAAAAGATAAAAGATAAAACCAGCAAGGAGATCAAAGCCTGATCCTCCTCCTTCTCCAACTACTTCTCTTCTCCACTAATGCGCTATACAAGTGAGAGTGTGTGTCACAAATGAGGAGCACTACACCTCTATTTATATTCATCCATTCACTTAAGTTAACTCATTTGACATGTAGGCTCGAGTTAAATCATGTAGGCTCGAGTTACACATGTAGGCTCAAGTAACCACACTGGGGTGCTGATGACCCACCTTTACAATTAGAGGGGACTACCTCATGACTCTTATTAGTTCTTCCAATTAGGAGCATCGGGGTACAATGTAATTCAATTGGTTCTCCCGGTAGGACCATCGGGGATCACAAAAAGATACATATAGAATATTCTTCGAAGTTACAATATTTCAACATCTTCATCTTCAAGTCATATTCATCTAGATTTGGATCATCACTCGATCTGGATCATCATCACTAGATCATCATCAAGTCTAGATCATCACTTGATATGGATCATCACTGTTGGATCATCATAAAGTCTAGATCATCACTTGATCTATATCGTCACTACTGGATCATCATCAAGTCTAGATCATCACTTGATCTAGATTGTCACTACTGGATCATCATCAATTCTGGATCATCACTTGATCTGGATCGTCAGTACTAGATCATCATCAAGTCTGGATCCTCACTTGATCTAGATCATTATCAAAGCTGGATCATCACTGAATCATCATCATCATTATTGCTTCTTCTATCTCAATCAAATGGTGTTATCTCTTCATTCTTCTCATCATAGGAAGTTCTATAGATCCATCCCTATAGGACTACCCTTCATTTAGGTCTTCATCAGTGCTTATATCTGACACTTAAGTCAGAATGGCCCACCCAACTCTTACATCTAACCTAATCTTGTTAGAAAGGCACACCCAGCACTCACATCTGACCACATGTTTTTAGAAAGGCCCACCACTCACATCTAACCATGTGTAAACACATCATGCCATAATGGGTCAGTGCTTACATCTGACCTCATCTTGTTAGAAAGGCTCCGCACTTACATCCGACCCCATCTTGTCAGAAGGGGATAGCACTCACATCTAACCATGTGTTTACACATCACGCCAGAATGGCTAAGCACTTATATTCGACCTCATCCTGTCAGAAAGGCTCTACACTTACGTTCGACCATGTGTAAACACATCACATCAAAAGGGCTCTCAGTCCCAGACTGAGGGTTCCTAGTAACTGACTAGGTACCTACGGTATCCCAAAGAATGGTAGTTTCCCTTACATCTAACCTACTTGTCAGAATGGATAGCACTCACATCTGACATGGGAGGAACCTAATACTTTAACCATGACAGAATGCCTCAGCCCTTACATTTGATCAAGTGGGAACACATCCCTCTATCACATCAAAATGGCTCTCATTCCTAGACTGAGTTTTCCTGGTAACTGACCAGGCACCTCCATTCCAAGAATGGAAATAGCCCTTATATCTGATCATGTAGGAACCAATCCTATAGTCATATTAGAATGGCTCAGCACTCATATATAACATGGAAGGAACTTAAATCCTCTCACCATGACAGAATGGCTCATCCCTTACATCTGACCATGGAAGGAACTTAATCCTCTCCCATGTCAGAATGGCTCACAGACTCATCACTTCCCTTTGGAGGGAACCTCAATCTTGAGAACACCAAGCTTCTCCCTGAATTACTCAAACTTCACTTTGGCCATTTCTAGCATAGAATCACATCAGGGTTGATTACGTCCAAGGATGACCTGCGAGCTTCACCAAGACCGATTACATCCGAGGGAAACCTGTCTCATCAGCTATGCTAGAAATCCTTCTTTCAAGAGATATAGATCTGGGTCACTGCTCCTCTTTTCATCATACAAAAATGCAAGTCAGATCAACCAAATCAAATAGTAGTTTTCAAAAGAAACATACTAGCTCCCAAATAGCAAGTGGTAACATCTTTTTCCTCAGCTATACTTAGCGCCATGCAGGACTTTATCCTGCCAAAACAAGAGATCACACTTGATCCCATACTCATATGTACCCTTTAGGTACCTCACTGCATGCTTTTCAACCATTAAGTGAACATGTCTCAATGTGTTCACAGCAAAAGAAAATATCTAGTCTTGTATTCATGAAGTACATCAAGGAATAAATCATTTGATGATACATCATGGAATCAACCATCTCTGATGAAGCATCACTCAATATCTTCAGGTTTGATGCCATAGGTGTGGTCATGTACTTGCAGTCCATCATCCTAAATCTCTTTAGGATCTCTACTGCATACTTCCCTTTTCCACACCTCCATGCCTAAAAAATAGTGCATCGACACATAATAGGAGCATCACTGGTCTTCCTCCTTCAACCTTGAAGCAAAGGTTGGAATCCACTTTACTCTTAGTAAATCCTAGAGTCATCAATAATCTATCCATCCTGTCATACAATGTCGAACCTCCGGATCTTCTGCAGTCACTCGCTCTGAAGTGGAGCATCATACTCCCTGTGTCTTTTGTACTCTATGCACTGAAACATTCTGTACCAGAGTGACAAGTAGTATCCATCTAAGATCACCGGATACCAAGATCTTGAACTTTTTCAAAAGTTCTTCTCGCACCCATCAGTGAGCTAGTCATCCTCTATCAACATTGTAGCAAAGGTTCATCAATCTCCTCATGTATGTGTTATGCCATGGGTGTCTTTTGAGCTCGTACAAGGCCTTCTTTCATTCGCACACATGATTCTTCCTATCATGCGTATTTCTAGTGGCTTGCAAATGTATCCCATGATGTTTCCATCTACTGCATGATGGAACTACGAACTTCTCTTCATGTATTGATACTGCATCCTTGACATCGTTCTTCTTGAACCTTTCTTCTTGGTTACTTCTTCATTTTTGGAAGGTTCTGCATCAATGATGTTGCTGCATTCATCTTATTATTCTTCATCTTGAACTGTTGTCACTTGTTCTTCAGAACAAGTCTCATCCTTGTTTGCTTGTAGGTGATTATGTATGTGATCTTTCCTACAAGTAAAATGTAGTTATATGGTTAGAAACATTTCATAAGGTAGATCCATAATGAGAAATTCTTATGCATAAATATATGATCATGCAACTACTTTAGCCAATACAACATCCATCCATATCTCACGGAAACTTTCTAGATGCCTTCCATCTCTACCAGGAAAACATTGAGATTGTGCGCTAATTCAATATGTCAGCAAAGAGGTTTCATTCTAGATAAGTAGCAATGGAGAGTTGTATAGAACCATGAGCTACTTACCCATCACATGCATATTAGTAGTATATTGTCCTTAGTGCAGACATTATATCATGCATAATACATTAGCTGAATATAAACAAATGCATAACGAAGAACAATATCATGAATGACAATTGAATACTTATCTTTATTTGTTTCGTGGGTAGACTCCTTCTTGAGCCTTCAGCTTCATCATCTTATTCATTCATAATAGCATCATTTCTTATCCAAATTCTAAGATGGATAAGAGGATCTTCAAGAGTTGTGTTCTTCATATTCCTCATCACTTGAGCGATTTTCTTTGGATGGTGAGAGCTTGATCTTCAGTTGCTCCCATCTTATCTTCTCTTATTATGAGTCGAGCTTCTTCTTCTTCCCAGAGTCTGCTGAAAGTAATCACTTCCTTCTGGAACACATTCCTTGAATGAATGAATCCCATGATCCTGGGAGGCCATTCAAGGTGGCTATCACCACTTCTGCATTCTTCACGTCTTCTTCTACCGCTTCAAGTTGTTCTTTGATTTGAGAGACCCTCGTAAGGTATGACTGTATGGTCTCTGCATTCTAGATCTTCACATTCTTCAACTGTTTTCTCAAAGTCATATTTTGATTTCTGTTCTTCTCTTCAAATAGCTTGTTCAAGGAATCAAACATATTTGGTGTCTTTAGGGAAGACACTTGTGGTACAAGGTTATCCGTGATTGAATATACAATGACCTTCTTGGCCTTGACCAAGTTCTTTTGGTGTAAGGCTTTTAGCCTCATCTCCCTCTGGGACTGGAACCTCTCTACTCATGTAGGTCTCCAATTCATTTTCTTCAAATAGATCAAATACTTCCATGCTTGGAAGTTGTCAACTTCACCAAGCTTATCATCAAGCTGATGTGATAGATCACTTTGGAATGAGAACCTCAAATGCAAATATCAAAATATTAAATCTTACTGATTTGAGGTGTCCATCCTGGTTCTGGAGCTCACTGATCTAGGGTTTTTCAGAGAAACCCTAATTTTAAAAACTTGGAATCTTTCAAATCTGATTGGATATAAATATATATCTATTCAAGGAAAGCTGTCCAATGTACTCCTTTTTTGAAAACAGTGGAGGGAAGCTCCCAGAACAGGAAGCCCTAGTTTTCCAATTCCTTCTGTAGAAATGCCTGTTAATGTTTCTACCGTATCTATTAAATTACTACTCCTATGTGTCTTAAAATTCTCACTGAGGTAGCCTCACATGTCACTCTTCCAACACCAGAAGTCTCATCAGAATGGGTTTCACCAATTGGGACTTATGATCATTTTCCCAAGGTGAACTGTTACAAGACTGTTCAGAATAGTGAAGTTGTACAAACTTCCGCATGTCACTAGTTCATCTTTTGAGTCTAAAACTCAGACCACAAACATTACAGTCCGTGCCCTTTCTGTAAATTCTTCATAAATTTCATTTGGACCTTTGTATCCCAATATATATCAATTCTCCCCAGGTGTCTTGTTTAGGGATGAATTATGGAAGAGGCTAGAATCCTAATGTGGAGGGATCATATCTCCCAGAATATAGCGAATATGAAGTTGAATTTTGGGCACAGTGTACATCTGGATTTTATATTCGGCCTCTACAATCTTTATCTCCTGAACCTACGCCAATATCGAGATATAGCGAATGTACCAAAACTTAGCAGTTTTAGTATTTAGGGTTTTTCTAGCTCGAGGTCAAACTAGGGTTTGAATTTCCTGGAGTTTCACCCAACCAAAAATATTGATTCAGGTCTCTAAACTTCGATTTTGATGAGGAGAGTAATCCTATGTTGGGCTCACTCAAAAATTCCTCTTCTGTAGAAAGCCCTAATTTTCGTACCGAAAAATGAAAATGCTCGGAATTGAATTTCGCTTCGACAGAAAGATGCGCCCTTCAATGGAGAGTCATCCTAGCATACTTTTGCTGATGGAGTGTGGAGATTGACCCAAAAATTAAGAATCCATAGCTTCTATAGCTGCACAATGTCTTCTTCTCAGGTTAGCTCTGATACCATGTTAGATTTTTATCATTCAATCTAGCATTATGATCTTAGGATCTTTAACTGAGAGAATAACATGCACAGCAATAAAAACACAAGAGATAAGAGACACAAAGAATTTTCCTTGTGGAAAACATAAAGGAGAAAACCCCACAACTTCCTTAGAGATAGAATGAGCACCAATGGCAGTAGTAAAACCTGAAAACATAAAGATGATCTCCACAGCTTCTGTCTCTCTCTCTCACTTGAGAGAACTTATCCCCTCTCACTCATGCGCCCCAATGAGTGAGTGTGTGTGTAATAAATAGAGGGGCTCACTCTCTATTTATATTATTTCGTTCACTTGAAGCCCACTCCAACATGTCAGCCTCACTTAAAAATTACTTACTAGAGCCGACATCTCTAGGAGTTTCTAATAACCCTAGTGCCCCACAACTTGTAGGGACTTTGCCTCCTATGACCAACAAGGAAGGTTATCTTTAACACAATGGTGGGGACTATTTCCCCGGCTTACAATGACTCACCTAGTGTCAACTTCTCTAGGATAGTCTAATAACCCTAGGGCCACGCAACTACGGGGAATTTAACCCTTGACCAATAGGAGGGTTACCCACAATGACTTGACATGACTTGTTTACATTATAGAAACTTCCTGGAATAAACATCGGGGTATGACATGACTCAAATACACTACAGACACATCCCAGAATAAACATTGGGGTACAATACATAAGATATATGGATGAATACATTCCAAATTTACAATTACATCAATAGAAAGTAGTCGGAAAGAAGGTATTTAGAAATATCTTAGATGAAGCAGCTTCAACTTCAGTTTTGTCCCTATCTTGTTGGAAATCTATTGGCTCTCCTGAGCTTGTAACATCCCCTATGACTCAGAAATCCTTTGATGGACGAGGTTTCCAGCCCCATGGTCTTATACCACCCCTTTCAGTCGAGCTTGGGGGAAAATCAGTTTCTATTCAAGTGGAAGTAGTAGACGCCCTATTAGATTACAACCTCCTTCTAGGAAGAAATTGGTTTTATGCCATGACTATTGTTGCTTCGACGGTATTTCGAACTGTCCAATTTCCACATCTAGGGAGAATTTTCACCATTGACCAGCTTGATTTATGTATGCCAGATGTTACTACCTCTATGGATAATAACATCCCTATGTTAGGCCAGTCCTCTACTCCTTACCATTCGATTGGTGTAGGCATGTTGAAGGATTCGTCCCTTATGGGATTTTTCCATCCACTCCTCCTAACACAGACACAATGAGAATAACTATGATTTTGTCATTTGATTACAATCCAAAGGGAAAACAAATTGTTGAGTCCACCTTGTTGAGTCTGCATGAAGAAATGTACAATGTTATGCAAACCCTTTCCGATGACCACACTGATGAACTTCATTTGATGGCTTTGTACCCTTACCACTTGCCCTACTGGTTAGAACCCTCTCTTCCTGTTTTAGATTATCTCTCCAATAATTTTCCCTCTGATGAGTCTATTATGGAGATCATGAGTACGAATGAGCCTATCTGGGAGGATCATCATCATAGATCGTCGTTCCTCCGCAACACTAGTTCGGTAGACCATGATTTTGCATCCATTTTTTCCACTAATATTGTCAACACACCTCAAACTCCTATATTGTTGCAAGACACAGATTCTGAAGGAAACCTATACAACATTACTCAAATAAATCCAATTCACATATCAGCTAAGCCTGGTACCCTTGAGCATGTTCATGTTGGGCAAAATTGCTCCGAAAAAGAATTTGACGCATACAGAGCACTTTTCAAAGAATTCCGCGATATTTTTGACTTGTCTTATGAAGAAATGTCAGGGATAGACTCATCCATTGTGGTCCATGAAATAAAAACCCATCCCACTGCTAAACCTGTTAGGAAAAAACTAAGGCAAGTCCATCCACGAAAAGCCACAGCTATCAAAGCTGAAATAGAGAAACTTCTCAAAGCAGGGTTTATTTATCCCATACCCCTAACAGAATGGGTATTGAACATCATCCCTGTCAACAAAAAATACGACACCATTAAATTCTACATCAATTTCATAGATTTGAACAAATCTTTTCCCAAAGACAACTTTCCCACTCCGCATATCGACCAGATTATCGAAAACTATGTTGGAAGTGTCATCTTCTCATTTATGGATGGATTTTCGGGTTATAATCAGATTGATATTTTACCCACCGATCAGCACAAGATGACATTCATTTTCCCATGGGGAACCTTTGCATATAGGAAGTTACCATTTGCCCTAAAAAATGATGGAGCCACTTTCCAGTGTGCTATGTCCTATGTGTTTCATGATATAAAACATATTGCTGAACCATACCTTGACGACCTCCCTACTCATTCACAACGACGGGAGGACCACCCTGGTCATCTTAGAGACATTTTCCTGAGATGTCGTCATTATAACATATGGATCAATCCTCATAAATGTGTTTTCTGCGTTGAGACAGGTGCCTTCTAGGTTTTATGGTTTCTAAGGATGGCATCCGGATAGATCCATTGAAAATTGCCGCTATTTTAGCTCTACCAGCCCCAACCAACCTTCTAGAACTCCAAAGTTTGCAAGGGAAGGAAAACTTTCTATGTCGTTTCGTGTGCAATTTTGCAAAGAAAAGACACAGTTATATGCGTCTCCTTAAGAAGGACACTCCATTCTATTGGGATGACCAAGCCCAATGAGCCTTTGATAATATAAAACACGCTCTGACTCATTCACCTGTGATACACCCCCCAGATTATTTAAAGGATTTTCTCTTATATATTGCTGCCTCCACTACTACCATCGCAATGGTTTTTGTGCAGGAAAATCCTGATGGTCAGGAGCATGTGGTCTACTATGCTAGTAAGAATCTTATGGATTCCAAAACCCAATATTCATGCATGGAGAAATTAGCATTGGCCACGGTCATTGCCGTTCAAAAATTTCATCACTACATTTCGCTCCACACAACCACCATATTGGCATGCTAGAACCCTATGTACTACATCCTGACTCTTCAGGTGCTCGGGGTCAAGTACTCCCAATGGATAGTCATACTGCAAGAGTTTGATCTAGAATTTTCGAAAGCCACATCAAAGAAATCCTTGGTCTTTACCGAGCTCATGTGTGATCTTCCCTGTGCTTCGATGGAATCTGAGCCCAGTGATTCATTTCTGGATGAATTCCTATTCCTGATAAGCACTACTGACCCATGGTATGGAGATTTGCTCATTTATCTCCCAACACAAATATTTCAGCCAAATCTATCCCGTGACGATCATCGCCGTATCCGTCACCATGCAAAATACTATCTCATCTTGAATGACACTTTGTATAGACGTGATATTGATTCTGTTCTCCAGTGATGCCTTACCCATGAGGAAGCTAAATAAGTATTGAATGATTGCCACTCTGGAGCATGTGGTGGTAATTTATCTGGGATGGCTACAGCCCAGAAAATCCTTCGCGCTGGCTATTTATAGCCTTTAGTATTTAAATATTGTCATGAGGTTGTTAAGAAATGCCCACCCTGTCAACATTTCTATCCAAAAAAATGCACTCATTCTGCTCTGCTACACCCCATCATTACCGTTGGCCCTTTTTCCAAATGGGGGATTGATTATATGCGTTGTATGCCTACCTAAGCCGGGGGGCATGGTTACATCATTGTAACCATTGACTATTTTACAAAGTGGGCTGAGGCTTTCGGGCTCCGGATTTATAACATTTTCTTGCTGGTTCTTGAAGATATTGTTTACTTTTTTGAAGTCTTTTGTTAAACAAATGGCATTCTTTCTGTGTTATTTGTATTCTGTTACACATATATGCTTCCTCATATACAGAAATCATGAAGTGCTTCCAAAACCACAAAAGAGTGAAGAATTCTACCATTGTTTCTAGCTGGGCGTAAAGGACCTTTTGGTTCTCAAATAAAACTATAGAGTATTCACATATGCTCAGTGTATGGTCTCTCTCTTATTTATTCTCCTGGTTATTGTACCAGTTCCCTGTTGGGCAGGAATGACATTGGAGGTAGTGCATATTCTTCCCTGTATGGTAGCCGGAGATCAAGTGATGGCTATTTGTTGGGCCATGGCTCAAGAGCATATTACTAGAACATGAGTTTTATAAGAAGAGGCACTAATCAGCTTAGGCTGGAGTAGATCTATGCCTCTAGATCTATTATTTGGGTATCCAATGATCGGGCACAAGGAGATTATCTGCCTTTCGACATGGAAGCTTCATTTATCTGCCCGTGAATGGCACCTTTGCCAAAATATGAGCTTTACATCTCATGACTATAGCAGATATCTCAAGGGTGTGATAGCAATGCAGTATTTGATCAAACATGTCTTATTTATAAAATTAAGGATATCACTATTGGAAGTGAGGACAGCTGGATCTTCTTAAATCTTGCAAAGACCAAGGCCAAGCATCAAAGTCATATTATCTTTACATGATCCTGATACAAGTTTAAAGATCACTACGATCGCGATAAATCCATTGCTACTGCTATTGATAATAAAACCATTAAAGGAAGGATGTGGATGGCACGTTCATCTCTGCGATTATATCCACACAAAACTTGTTAAAGTTTCTTGCCTCTTGTTCGATGGATGAGCAATATGATGACTAAATTATATATTTATTTAATTGTTATCCCATCCAATTTTAAGAGTGTTTTACGGTGCTTTGTGGAATAGAGAGGAGTCGCTATGGCTCATGGAGTGAATCCAATTTAATCTTCAACAAATTTAACAATCAGCGACATGTATCTATTCCCACGCATAAGGAGGTGAACAGAGAACATGTCTCCGTGACAGAAACGCATTTCAGTTGCGTGAATTTCTGAATGCAATCAACTTCCCTATGTATTGAAGCTGGAATGTAACCAATCGCTTATTATAGGGCGCACTCATGAGGTCGTAGGGGGCTTCAATTTGGTCACCCTCTTACAGATTTTACCCATCCTGATTCTCTTTTTGGTTACTTATCTACCTTATTCAGAACCCCATTACTCGCTGCAGAAGGCTCATCCTAATGAGTTCCGCAAAGTTACCAAGGACTTCGGGGTGCCGTATTATGTCAGGTCCGTTGATTTTGATAAGGAGCTTCAGCCCGGTAGCCCGCAGCAGGCGGATCTTGAGCTTCAGATTATTAGGGACTACAAGGGTTATCTTGGGAGGTACTGTCACAAAGGGCGCAGAGGCATTTGGTTACCCATCTAATCGATATTTAACCCATCAAGAGGCACAGGGTAAAGGGGACCCAAACCGTTTTGTAACCACTTGCCTATCTAGGGCGCAAAGCCATGTATTGTAACATATTTGAAATGTTATATAAAGAGATGCTATGCTCGAGAGATGTAATAGAGATAGAGGGAGCATAGATTAGATAGAAGAATGGAATATAGATAGAATTTCCAGTGCTTATATTGTTCTTCTTTCTCAATAAAGTAATTAGAGCTGTTTATGGATATGATTTCTGTCATTAGAAGTTTGCTGTAAGCTATTCATTCTTCAGTATGCATTGATTAAAGAATCGATATGTTGACAACGAAGGCAGGGCCCCCTTCGATGGAAACAGAGCGGTATACATTGCATTTAGCATATATTTCATCTTCAGCTTTAAACGTTAGCTTTAAGCAAGAAGTCAATTTCAGTTACATTATCAGCATTTCATTTCATTTACAGCAGTAGCACTTCATTCTATTACATTTACAGAAGTAGCATTTCATTCGATTTCAGCACAGAAATAGAAGTTTCATTTGATTACAACAGAGGGTTTAGCTTTTCAAGATTCGAGTTTACATGTTATCTTTTTCAGCCATCGATTTCATCTTTCAGTTGTTTAGTCTTCTTATCAATTTCATAGTGCAGAAGTAACAGC
>LPNX010769521.1:0-12770 GCA_001517045.1 Pseudotsuga menziesii | reverse complement strand
AGCTAATGGTCAGGTCGAGGCCATTAACAAAGTTTTGAAAACGATGCTTCGTGAGATGGTTGGAGACCATAAATCCAATTGGCACTACATCCTTTTCTTCACTCTTTGGGCTTACAAGACTTCGATGAAAACAACTACTGGTTTCACACCTTTCCAGCTTGTCTATGGACTCAAAGCTTTCTTACCGATTCAATGTCAGATTCCATCCTTGAAACTTGCCGTTGAACTTCTCCCAGACACTTCCGCAGAGGAAGAGAGATTTTTATACTTGAACAACCTTGACAAAACTAGAAGAGATGTTTCCTTGGCTAATGAGGCACATAAGAAACGTGTCAAGGAACAGTATGAAAATTGTGTCCAACCTTGTGCCTTTAATGAGGGTGACCTAGTTTTGACTTATGATCAGAGATATGACAAACTAGGGAAAGGAAAGTTCAAATCCATGTGGTACGGTCCTTTCATTATTTCCAAAGTTTTGGAGAAAGGGGCCTACGAGCTCATGGACTATGATGGAATCCCCTTAGGACAACCTCGCAATGGGTTGTACCTGAAGAGGTACTATGACTAGATATTTCTTGGATAGTATCTTGCATATATATATATTACTTGACTTTCATTGTGCTTAAGTATTTTCAATATGGTTTTGAGTTTAGTGTCTACATCTATTTATACCATGTTTTGGTCATGCAAAGCAGATGGCTTTCTATGGCTTCGTTGATGGTGCTTGTTGCCACATCTTGAATCTTGCCTTAGCTGCTTGGGTTCTCTATTCCCCGTCTTACGATTTGGTCAGTTCAGGAGTGTTTTGTATCAGTCCTGCTACCAACAATATCGTCGAGTATCAAAGCAGTCATAGGTCTTCTAACTGAAGCTACCTCCCAAGATGTTCACAACTTGGTAGTCTTGATGGACTCACAACTTGTGGTTTGTCATCTAAACCATGTCTATACCATTAGGAATCATGTGCTTCTCCTTCTCTTCTGGAGGGTACATTTTTTAGAAAGCTCATTTGAAACCATCACCTATAGGCATATCCCTAGGGAACATAATGTAGTTGCTAACTCGTTGGATAATTACATCCTAGATTGGCATATCTCCCATTCATGACATGAAAATAAAACATGGTTCATTGTAAATAAACTATAAAAGACACATAAAACTCATGTAAATCACATTCACAATTTGAGACATATAAACACCAAGTAAGAAGTCTATATATATATATATATATATGAACATGTTTTACAAAAAATAGGTCACACGACCTCATCTGAAGCGTGCAGGATTTCAGGTAAAAAATCATCATACAAAAGTCCTGAAGCTATCAGATTTCAGTGGATACATCATGCGTCTAATGATTCTCATGGTAACACATCACTTCCCGAGCTACTCTACGTAGCAGTCTGCTAAAGCGACTCGGTACTCCCGTTGTAGGCCTTTGATACCTCAATGGGAGGTCATCGATCAAGGCGTCTGGGATGCCTAGATTCAACCTCTCCAGGTTTCCCTCTAACTCCTCTGTCACATCGTCATATTGTGGTACAAAATAGGCTCCGACTCACCTATCTAGAGGGGAGGCTACCCTGGGTCATGCTACTCCAACGTCTGCATGAAAACATTCAAGTCTTGTTACTAAACATAAAAACACTATTTCCATTTTAGGGTATTTTGTTTCTTACCGATATCACCCCGATGTCCACCAGGTGGGAATGGTAGGTCAGGGTCACCACTGAAGTCAGTTCCCATATATGCATAGTCCTCCACCATGAGGAGCTCTCAACCATCGAAAGAACGAGTCACCAAACTTTACCTTGCCTCGACCCGCTCTAGTACAGGCCATAATCCGGACCCACCTCTACATGAAAGGGTCTCGTGCCTTCAACTTTGTAAATACCACCTGGGGTCTCATCTATGGAACCTGCTCAAAAAATAAGCAATCTAGAATGGAACCAAAACCAAATTGCTTCAGCTCCCCCTGCCGACACTTGGTCAGCTGATCCTTGAAGATCGGAAGTAGAGCTTCTACCCAGTTGAATGCTGTAGGTGCCATGGCCTCTATGGCGTAGAGCATATGCACTCTAGACACCTGGTGTACTCCTTGGCTTCCCACTACTCTCTACATGGTAAACAACATAGTTTGTAGAGGGCTATCCACCACTACTTTTATGGGAATTTTCCTCTCCGATGTCTTGGTCCCAAAAATGCAGTGGTTGTCTATCAACTCCTGAGTAGTAATGTCCCCCCCATGGGAAATAGTCAATGAGATGGGAGCAACTCGTCTCAAAAGGCCTGTCAGGAAGTAGATGTCCTCTACCTCAACTGTCAATATGTAAGCACCAACCTCGAAATATTGTTGCTCCGGATTCCACATCTAGAGTATATGCTCTAGTAGTCGCTCATGCGATACCATATTGGGTGCGCGGAAGAACTTTAAGAGTTTGAAGTCTCTCAAAGCGGCTATACAACCCGCATTTCATTCGGTGAAGGCATCGTCATTGTCATGTTTCCTCTCTTTCCATATGACCATTTTTTATCAATAAAAACCTGTCAAAAACCATCACTAGACTAATTAGAAGCATTCCCAACCATTCAAATCAACAAAAGTGAGCTAGTTTTTCTTATGCAGACATTTATATTTATCCACGGCCAGCACCTCCTATGTCCCATTGAGGACATGCGGTGGCATCGCCTGTGCGCAGTGTTTTCGGCATGGTTCGAGCGGGGTACCACTTATCCCACAAGGGATAAGAGTGGTGCCCGCTTCCATGGTTTTAGGGTTCGCCATATAAGCCCAAAACACCATCAAAAATCAAAATTGAAAGCATGAAATGAAAGAGTAGGGTCTAGGCTCTTACTTGGAACTAACGGTTCATGAATCCGATGGTGGATGATCCTGATATCAACAACTAAAAATATGGCCAAGAAAATGTTCCAAAGGCTCTATACTATGGGTAAATGGTAAAATGTTTTGATTTTTTACTATTTACATTACTTTTATATACATTTTAGGGTTTGACATGCTATAGTTTTGTTTTAAAATAATTTATTACTCAAAATCCATCAGTCGTAATCCTTTAATGTCAATTATTGGAGCATTTAACACTTGTTTTTTGAGTCATTTCAGGATAGAAGAGCGGTAGCAATAAAGCTTTGGGAATTCGTTTTTGAATTTTTCGTACTACCATAAAATGGAAAAACTCTTTTGAGCATTTATTGCAAAACTTTGGTCATGCTCTCGAAACTTAGCATCAAAGGTCTGAGTCTGTTTCTGATTCTTTTCAGGCCTGTAAAATCTCTCATCGTGAAAAGAGACCTAGTGGAGTCTTCTTTAAACTCTTTTTGGGCTCCTCAAATACGAAAAGATTTTCAAGTGATCTTGTCTTCTTCACACTCGTTAAAGCATTTGAAGAGTCATTCATCTGATGGTAGGTTGTCACTTTTTCGGTTCAGGTGAACTATTTTATGAAAAAGGACCCTATGGTGTCTTCTTCCGTGGTCGTTCAAAATCTCTAAACATGAACGATACCGAGTTTTCTTTCATTGGACTCATTAAATTATACATTGTGAGACCCTCTTTTGGGAACGAACCCCTCCTCTCTCAGGTTCGTAAAACATATGAGTTTCAACTTGTCTTCTGACAAGCTATAACAAGTATTTGTTACCCTCTTTGAACTCGTAAAACTGAAAATAGGAACTCATCAACCATGATGGGGAAAATGGGAAGGGAATCATTTTGCAAATAAATGGCAGTAGTTTGTCGTTACCTTTGAACATGGCACTTGTCTGCATATCATTTCAGTCAATTGGGTATTCAGCTGATCTCCATGACGATCCACTTTCATGAGTCATGTCACTCCTTTGAGTCTTTCAAAAGAATGCATTGTCCGTCGTCATAGTGTGTGTTTGTCTGGTTTAGTCATGCTTCCAAGTCTTTTGTCGTGCCACCCGATGTTCAAAAGTAAGTTGAACAAGTTTTACCTCTGCAGTCAAAATAGTCTCTTTGTCAGTACTTTTGAGTCAGTTTATGGTTACCTTATTCACATCATTCCAGAACTATGTTCTGAGTTTCATGTCGTCAATGTGGGACTCATCATGGCCCTCCTTTGATGAGACTATTCCCGTCAACATCAACTCATCATCCGAGAAATAGTCTTAGAAACAAAAACTTAGTACCTTGAGATCTATATGCCTTAATGACAAATTCTCTCTCTCTCGACATAGGTTCACATCATTGACCTTTGATCGATAGAATCTACTGGGTGTTCGACATCAGAACATTTATTTGCGCTCAGTATATTGTACTAGGGTACCTTGGGAATCATTGACATCAATGGTGATCTCCCTCGCACTTGTTAATAGTTTACATCATTGGCTAGTAATCAAGTGGTTTCTACCATGTTCGACTTCAAATCATTGTAATCACATGGATAGAATCGTACTTTGTGGAAGACAAGGTGAATACCATGGGTATTTGTTTAGTGCTCATTGCTTTCCCCAGGTTGCGATGGAGTTTTGTATATCTAGCATGGATCCACATTTGTATGGTCGTGGCTATGCTCAAATTCGTGTCTGTATGGCATAGATCTGTGTTGTATGTCTGGTATCTATGTCCAAGTTTGAGTCCTCTATCACATGGATCTATGCTATATTCTAGTAGCCATGCTTGTTCATTCCTCTCATGGATCTGCCTTGTATTGTTCTGCAGCCATGAGTTGTTTACATTTGTCTATGAGTCAAAAGTATTGATGTAATACTGATGCCTACTGGATGACATTGTCCGACCGAGCTGACATTTTCACCTCAAAGTGACAACTTGTTCTCTCAAAGCTCTCACTTATCGTATCCCTCTAAGTCTCATGCTTTGGGGGGCATTATGGTATACCTAAATCATGTCACCATCATGTGATAAGATCCTTAACTTCCATGTTTTCTCTTAATCCCAACACTTGGAGTGGAAAGTTGCTCTGTTTGTCAATTATACTTGAAAAAACCAAGCACCACGCTTACCCTATGTCTGATGAGCAGTACCTTGCTCAGCACCGCCTGTATCATGTTATAAAGAAGTAATGCCACTGCCTATAGTCTTTGTTCTTAAAGAAGTTCTCATCTAAACCACTCTGTCATAAGGGAACAAAAGCGGTACCTTGGGTAAAATGGGAAAAAGAGAAGTTTCTCGAGGCTTCTAGATCATGACCCTCATGTCCTCCTTTATCCCTATCAATATGGGTTAGTTTGAGCTCAAGATCCCCCTTGGTAGGATCTTGGAGCCACCTCACCCAGAATTCTCTTAACTATCCCTATCCATTGAGCCTTATAAATACAAGCTCATATCCATAGTTGAGGGGGAGAAATATAGAGGTATTGTTATGCTATTAAATTGACTACCCAATACAAACCATTGGAGAGCATAGAGAGCAAAGTTGGAGCTTATGGGGATGAATTGTTTGTCTCATGGAGGAGCTTATTGACACTAAGGAAATGGTTGTAAGATTCTCCATACATTCTTAATGCAAAGCTGGTTTATGTCCCACATTACTATTGTTTTGATTTCACATGTATATGTTCTTAAATTCCTTAGTCACTGGCATGGATATGTAGATGATTCTTTGGTAGCTTTGATGTGCTTGTATGTTTGATATGTTTTCAGGTACACAGGTTCATAATTGAAGAAATATTCCAGGTGTCTACAGCATTCAAGGAAGGTCTTCATCCTTTTTCGTTCACTCATTTGTTATGGATCTGAACCATTCAGACCAGAGGAATAGCTTCTATCCGCATAAGGTGCAATATTCCTAATAACAGCCCTATTACCATGTATTTGTCACACAAATATGAAATATAGTTTTAATTTAGATGACCAAACCTCTCATGCCAAATATTTTTGGATTCGTTATCATGAGTGAGGAGAGAAGAGGGGTTGGAGAAAGGCATGAATTGTGAGAACTTGTACACTTTCAAACTGTGATCCACAAAACCTTTAGCAATGGATATACCATTCGAAATATTAAATATTTCAACATCATTGGCACTAAAAACAACCTTCTTAGGAGACCCAATGTGGGTCATCTGATAGACTGACAAGATATTAGTACCAAGACCTGGGACATACAAAACATTATTGAAGGAACCATGGTCAAAATCTATGCTACCCTTACCCTTACTTTCAGTTTTTGAGTTTTCTCCCAGAAAAAATATTTGGACCTTTCGAATCATCAAGAGAGGAGAAATCCTCCCTTGTCAAAACCATGTTCCTTGAAGCTCTCGAATCAATGATAAAGGAAGGAGATCTTACAGTTCTTGCAACTAGGGCATGAACTCTCTCCTTGTATTCGAAACTTGATCCTTCTTCCTTCTTCTTTGTGCCTTCTAGAAGAGAGATGGTGTTCTTTTCTAGAAGTTGTGTCAACATATTAATTTTATTCATGCAAGAGCTCTCAGGATGAAATCCATTACCACATTATGCACACTTACTCATTTCACCTTTACCTTTCTTCTTTTGGGAGTTCTTCTTCTTGGAGTTTGAGGAATCCTCATGAGACTTGGACTTGTCTCCTTTTTTATCAGGAGGCTTCTTAGCCTTCTTCTCCCCTTTGGAATCCACCTTTGAATCTCTAGCAACCAAAGATTGATATTTGGAAGGCTTGATGTTTACCATCATGACCAATTTGTCTTGCTCCTAATTCAAGGATTCCATGAAATATGCCAGTGAAGGAATACTCTAGGTTCAAGCTGTCATCTTTGTGGCATGGAAGGTCGAGAAAAATATTGATTAGTAAGGTCCAAGATTCAAAAGGATTTCCAATATTATTTTTTCATCTTTCTTATCGATACCACACTATTTTAGCTACAAAACCAGTGATTTGAACTTTGAGAAGTAGACTTGCAAGGATTCGAAGCTAATTTGACTCAGTAAAATCAACTTGTTCTCCATTTGATGTCCCCTCATTTCACCTATATTCCCAAATAAATTTTTAATATTCTCCCATACTTCATTTGGTGATGGAAATCCATCAAGATGGAAAAGAAGGTCTCTGGAAATGCTGAGACACAAGAGACCATACGCATCATCTCTCCTATTATTCCATTTAATATTCTATGTTATTGCATTAGGATCAGCCTTAGTTGTAATGGTCACTCTGTAGAGGCCTTTAATCCTAATCAGAAACTCCATTTGTTCCTTCCATTCGAAGTAGTTGAATAGAGTCAGGATGATATTGTGAGATTGATCCATTCTTTAGCAATTGAATCCTGATATATACACACTACGCTTACAGTGAATGATGTCAATCCTGGAAGAAAACAATAGAGGAGAAAAATCAAGATACCAAGGCTTCGATATCATTTGGAAATTAAGCTTAGGATTTAGATCAATTGCACTCACAAAAATTGCTAGTCAAACATGCAAGATACACTCAAAATGGAGACTGAATATAGTGCATAACATAAAATTTGATTGAATAAGTTTAACCCAAAAAAAATTATGTCAAAATAGTTTTTCCAAATATATAATTACATCATATATTCGAATGGATAAATATTCCATTTGAACCAACACAAAAGCAGGCTTACTAAACTAGTCAAAATCCCCCATAGATGCATAAAACGCTTTCCAAGTCTGTCAAGATGCTCACAAATTGGTTGAATGAGTTGTTACAGCTGATAAGTGAAGGAAATTGGAGAAAATCATGCTTTTAGGAGAGAAAAAAAAAGGAGGGTGAGTTGTAACAAAAAAACTAGGAAGTTGCCTTATACTAGGTTTCACCTTTTTCCTTAAAGGTTGCTGAAAAAGAATGAAACTCTGAATAAGAAAAGAGAACTTGATAAACTGGGAAGTCTGATAGGTTTTCAAAATATTATCCATAATCTTTCCAAAGTGCTCCTGGAGGCATTTTAGGAAAGTTTGACCACAAAGATGCAAGTGGATGCCAACTAGCTAGTGAAGGACCTAGGAATTTAACCAAAATGATTAAATTTTATATCCTCAGTATGGGAATAGACAACTTATGCGATTCTGGAATGCAGTAGGTTTTGATATAATCTTGAATGGTTAAATCCCCCATTCCATGAATCGATCCTTTTAAGTTCATGGCTACTCCACGTTGCAATAAACCGATGATAAAATAAATATCTTCCAAGGTGATCTCTATAACTTCACCTTGAAGATCAAATACACCATGTTTAGGATCCCAATACCTTACCATTTGTTCCAATATTCTTGGTTGTTCCCACATGTTTGTCGTGCGAAATAATTTCGATAACCAACACCAGTGTAACGCATTTAGAGTCAATGGGTTGTGCTTGGCTTCCCTATCCATATCCTCATGTTCCCTTTCTCGCTATATAATTTCTATATCTGCAAATTTACTTATTTTGATCACTGTTCAAAGTTTTATTTTTGAACTGTGGGAAACATAGGTACAATTCACTGCAACTCACTTGCCACACTTAGGTGAACTAAAAGAAAATAAAAATGGTATGAAATTGAAGTTGAGAGAGAGATTGAATACCTACAACTCGCGGTTATGAAAATCATACATCAGTTTTATCAGGATTAGTAGTTGAAATCAAGGCCCCTTTTTCTCCACTCCAAGGTAAATTCACAAATAACTTTTTTTTTTCACCTTTTGTTACTATTTGTGGTAATATATATATATATATATATATATACCCCATTGCCTATAGTTTCTATCACGTTTTTATTATAAGCACTAATGTTATTGTTTTTTTTCCTAGTTCATGTTGGTCAAATGGTTTTTTAGGTTCTATTCACATCCATATATGAATAGGTTACATATTGTATCCTGAAATATAAGATAGGGCACCATCATCCTACATATTGCATTTATAATTTAATCCATATTATGTCATAGGACCCACTTTTATCCATGAACTACGAATTAAAACCTCTTTATACTCTTCAATTGTTTTTATTCATCCATGGATTAGAACTTACCCTACATGGTACACCCTAGTTAGAACCTTTGTTGTCACCATGGTTCCCATGCTGCAAGTTGATAGGTTTTGGGGGCCTTGTTAGTTTTCCTATATACAAATGAAGAGCCTCATACTCTTTTCTTATGTTGAATACCTTTCATATCAAGCTCCAATTATACAAAGTTACTTTTAATGTATTTTCAAACTCCTTAAATATGACAAGATTGACGAGTTAGCTTGGTCTTTTAATTTCGTTAAAGGAATTGAAGGAACATCCACATTGGCATAAGTTCAACCCTTTTCCAGACCATGTAATTTACCTAAGAAAAAATGAATACTCTAGTTCATTGTGGCTAGAATATTATTACCAAGTATAGGTTTATCTCTTTTCGGGCTTGGGAGACTAAATTTACAAAAAAGTAACCTATTTGAGCTTACTTGTTTCTTTTTTCATGCTTTGATTTAAAACATGAAAAATATTATGAGCGATCTTCATGCTAATGCCATGCTCGCTAGACTTTAAGACAACAACATCGATTTTACTATTTGATACCCCATACTCACATATCAATGGAACAACACGAGTGACCTTTCCTTTCCTTACAACTCGTTAAACTAAATATTTATTCTTATTCTTGAAGGGGCATATATATGGTAATAGTTTAACCCTTTTTCGGATCTCACTGACTAATTATGAAAAATGAATACTTTAGTTCTCCTAAACGAAGAAAGTTCTCCTTTGGATTGTTTTATACTTTTTAAGACTTTGGAGACTAAATTTACGAAAACGTTACCCCCTAGAGTCTTCTTTGGAATTTATAGACTCTCAAAATTGTGAAAACACCATCGAGCACCCACTAATTCGGGCTCATAAAATCCACGGATTAGTATTTTATCATGCATTATTCTCTCTCTTATTTGAGATTTCTTTAAAAATGACAAAGGTATCAAGTTTGATTTCTTGGACTCATTAAGCATTTACAAGAAAGATGTTCTTTAGAAATTAAAAAAAAAAGAGAAAGGGAAGGGAAAATTGAGTTGCTAGAAGACAACTCATGCTAGCTCATAAATCAGGCTTACTAAATATGATAAACCCCCATAGGTGGCTAAAGAAATTTCCAACTCTGCCAAGGACCTCACAAATTAGCTAAAGCATGAGTGAGTTTTCATGAGTGATGGAAAAACATGCTAATCCTAGTATCTGGAGAGAAAAAAATGGAGGATGGGTTGGAAAAAATGATAGAATTTTCCTAGTTGACTAGCTTTATCTTATCCACTTAAAGACAATAATAAAGTAGGATAAAGACAGAATCTGCAGGAAGGCAGAATTACTAATAGTCAATAAAGTAGGAAAGATATAACCAAAATCAGGATAAGGTGCTCCTGGGTATATATGGAAGTGTTGACCAAGTGGTGCAAGTGGATGCCAACTATCTAGGCTAGTGGATAGAAAATTAATAAAAGATGATTAAATATTATTATCCTAAGTATGGAGTGGCTTTATAATATCCCAACACCCCCCTTTAAATCTAACTTTATGATAATATGTATGAAACAATCATAAATATATAACTATATATGGCCCAACAACAAGGATATGGTCACTCTTTACCATTTATCTCGTCCAAGGAACCGAGGAAAGAGGTAAAACCACATGGGGAAAATCCTCCCTCAAGAAAGGACATGAAAGGAAAACCAAAAATTTTGAATTGTTGTTGATGCTGCTAGACACTAAATGTTAATGTTTAGAGGAATATTATTCTTTGTAAGAAGAGAAATATGCTCCCCTGGATCAAGAACAGTCACAGGATGGAAATTGGGACCATGTAGAACAACTGAGATCCAATGATGTGTAAGAAGGACTGAAATACCTTGAGAGTTGTAATCAGCTCCAAGATGGTATGATGACTTGAAATTCGAACCAGTAGATATGGAATCATCTCCATATTGGTGAAATAAGTGTCCAAGTGAATGCATAAGGTATCCAACTTCATTTACACTGAGAGGATATGTGAAAGTGATCATGTAGTAAAAAGGAGAAGGATTAGTATCAGGGAGTGCAAATGTTGAGACTCCATAAATTGATATAGATTCTAAAATATCCAAAAGAACACAAAATATCACATCAGTAGACTCATCTAGAGAATAAACTAGTAAAGAATCCTCTATGGTAGAAGTTCTAAAGGAGGAAAGAAAGAGATGTTCAAAATCTTCAAGGAGGCTTTGAGTATTGATGCCAAAAACAAAGGAGGAGATGTAGAAGCTAATGAGATCAAGTATGGTGAGTGTTATGACATAGATACAAATTGATTTGTCTAAGAAAAAATATAGAAATACAATGATTTGTGCACCATCAAGGAGAGAGGTATGCACAAGGCAAGAAATATCTGGCATATAGATATCAGAATGTACGATAGAAGACATAGATAACAATGCATGTGTGAATGAATCATAAACAATGGAAATGGAAGCTCCATTAGTCACTTATTTTTCATAATCAACATCATAATAAAGATGAATCAGGATCTTCAACTTCAATTGATACAAAAAAAGATGGCTCTTCAATATTTGCTTCTTGATAGAAGAAGGAAGCATTCAAATCACAGAGAATGGTAGCAACAGGAACTGTATGAGTCAATTATTCATCATGGATGACTTCATCAGAGAATGTAGAAGCCAAGAAATATTGAGATAGAGAACATAAGGAGATGTTGGGTTCTCTCCATGCTTCATCTTCTTCTTCCTGCATACCAAAATATTTGTCCAATTTGTTCCAAATCTCAAATGGATACTCGGTAGAATCTATGAGATGATGTATCTTTGGAGACATTGCAAGACACATAATTCCATAATATCTATCATAGTCATTTATCTATTCAATATTCTCATCATAGAACTATGGTTCACTCACTTCCCCATTAGAGACATCAAAGAAGAATTTCCTCTTCAAGTATGCACTCATCTTTTGCTTCCAATCAACATAGTTGAAAGGAGAAAGTAGAGGAACTTTTGAATCCATATAGAAGTTGTTCCACCTGAAAATAAAACTAAAAATTTGAAAGAAGGATTAATTAATGAGCTCCCAAATCTATGACACCATTTTATAATTCCAAATCCTTGATGGTAGCAAGAACTCTATAAAAAGGCTAAGAATCTAAGCACACAATTAACCTCACAGTGAATTGCAGAGAATTAGCATAAGTAGAGAAGAAGAAGAAGAATGCACACACATTAAGGAGTGATCAATAAATGAAGATAAAATTATTATTACAATAGTAATACATACTTATAAATCAAATTTGAGTTTCTAGAATACAACTCATGCTATATCATAAATCAATCTTACCAAATATGATAAATCCCCATAGGTGGCTAAATCACTTTCCAACTCTGTCAAGGACCTCACAAATTAGCTAAAGCATAAGTGAGTTATCATGAGTGATGGAAAAAAATTCTAATCCTAGAATCTAGAGAGAAAATCATGGAGTATGGGTTGGAAACAAAATATAGAAATTTCTTAGTTGACTAGCTTTACCTTATCCATTGAATGGAAGCAATAAAGCAGGATAAAGAAAAAATGTGTAGGAAGGCATAGTTACTAACTCTCGAAGTCAATAAAGTAGGCTAGATATTACTAGAATCAGTATAAAGGTGAATTTGGGGTATATATGGAAAGTGTTGACCAAGTGGTGCAAGTGGATGCCAACTATCTAGGCTAGTGAATGGGAAATTAATAAAAAAATATTCAATATTGGTATCCTAAGAATGGAGTGGGTTTATAATATCTCAACATAGAATATGTATATGTATAAAGTAGATATATATTTTATTGGATC
>LPNX010769475.1:0-14140 GCA_001517045.1 Pseudotsuga menziesii | reverse complement strand
CCTAGCTTTAATTGAAATGACAATGATTGGCTTAATTTTGTAAGAAACTATTGGAAACAGGTGACAACCGTTCTCTCAGTGGCTACATAATGGACTTACTGAATTAATTTAGTTTGTTCAGTTAAGAGTAACCGTGAAAGAAATGCATATATTTCTTGTATTCTCGTAGAGAAGAGTCAGAGAGTTGTAAGCTGTTGTAATATTCATTCATTGAATAATAAGGAAGACCAATACCATTGCTCCGTGGATGTTTCCCTCTCAGGGGTTTTACAACAATAAACCTTTGTGTTCATTTATGTATTTTTGTTAATATCTTATGTGTATTATTTTCTCTGTGGATCTCAGATCCAACAAGTGGTATCAGAGCTAGAGTGCTAGGGGACATGACTGGAATAGACTGCTGACAGGTGAGCTGTGTTGATGCTGTGAAGAAACCGGTGGAGAACTCAGTCATCGGAGGAGAAGGCTGGAAGAACATGTGTGTTGCAGACTGCTGAGCGTGGAGACTAAAGAGTGATTTGAGCCTGTGTGTTGTTGGTTGTTGGGTTTGGGCGAAAGAGAAGAGAGGCCCATGTTCTTTCCTTTGCACTGAAGGAATAATCTCATCTCTGCACCAAGAAGCTCGATGAGCTCGCTGATTGAAGTGAGGAGTTTTACATCTAACCCACCGAAGTTGCTTGCTACTGGAGGTTGCCGTTGAAGGAGTCTACGAAGTTTGATGTTGTGTTTTTCATTTGGAGAGTGGTAAATACAAATACTTTTTTCAAAAAGTCTGAATATATATATTTCTATATGTAAAAAAAAAGAAATTGGAAGTCAAGCTTTGTGCGGCAAGTTTTATCATAAGTTTGAAAAATAATAAAAAAGTTTGGAATAAATTTTTTTATTGGAAGGATGAAACCGGAAAATTTTGGAATAATAAAAAAAATTGGAATAAATTTTTTTTTGGAAGTTTGAAACTGGAAAGTTTTGGAATAATAAAAAGTTTGGAATAATTTGTTTTTAAGGCTAAAATTGGTTCATTGAAAATTTCTTGAGAAAATGGCAAAAACACAGAGTTTTAAATTTGAAATTGAAAAATTCAATGGGAGCAACAATTTCAAGTTATGGAAGGTTAAGATGAGAGATATGTTGATACAGCAAGGAGTGGCGAAGGCACTGGTAGGGAAAACCAAGAAGCCCTATGATATGTCCAATGAAGAATGGAATGAGATAGATGAAAAATCTCTGAGTGTTATTCGATTATGTTTGGCTGATAATGTTTTATTTAACATTGTGTCTAAAACTATAGCAGCAGGTCTCTGGACAAAACTGGAAAGTTTGTATATGACTAAATCCTTGACAAATAAAATCTTGCTGAAGCGATAGTTATTTACCTTGCGTATGAAAGAAGGTACAAAAATTTCTCATCACTTGAATGCATTCAATACTCTTGTTTGTCAGTTGTCTAGTATGGAAGATATTATTAAATCTGAAGACAAGGTGATTTTAATGTTGTGCTCTCCGCCTGAGTCTTGGGCACATTTTGTAACCTCTATCAGTTTTAGTTTTGTTGAGTCTATTACCTTTGATGATGTTGTGGGAGCCTTAATTTCTGAGGAAACTCGAAAGGAATCTAGTCTTGAAAACTCGACATCAAAAGTAATGATGGCCAAGGGAATAACTAATGAAAGAGGACAACATTCAAGGGGTACATCAAGATCAAAGTCGAAGGAAAAAAAGAGTAAATTGAAGTGTTGGTTTTGCAATAAATAGGACATCTTAAGAAAGACTGTTAGAAACACAAGTAAACTTCTAGGGAGGAGAACTCTACGAATGAGGAAAACATAGCAAAAAATGATTCAGGTATGATTGATGAGATATTAACTACTTCTAATGTCTCAAAATATCATTATGGTTGGTTAGTTGATTCTGGAGCATCTCATCACATGTGTCTTCATAGAAGTTGGTTTCACACATACCAATCTATAGATGACAGTATAGTTTATATGGGAAATAACGTTACATGTAAAAATGTTAGGATAGGGAGTATCAGAATTAAAATGTATGATGGGATTGTTAGGACTCTAACAGATGTGAGATATGTACATGAACTAAGGAAGAACTTGATATCAATGGGAGTTCTTGATAATGTCGGTTATAAATTTGTGGTTCAAGGAGGAATTATGAAGATATCGAAATGTATCTTGGTTGTTATGAAGGAAAACATAGTCGGGAAATTGTATAAACTATCAATGGGAGTTCTTGATACTGCTCGTTACAAATTTGTGGTTCAAGGTGGATTCATGAAGACATCGAAAGGTATCTTGGTTGTTATGAAGGAAAACAGAGTCGAGAACCTGTATAAACTTGAAGGGAGAACAAAAATCGATCAAGAAACCGTAGCATCAGTTGGTCGAGCAGACTTCACTCGTCTATGGAATCAACGGTTAGGTCATATCAACAAAGAGGAATGAAGGTACTTGCTGATCGAAAGTTGCTTCCTAGTTTAAAATCGGTAGATTTGAAGTTTTGTGAGCATTGTGTTTATGGTAAACAAGCTAGACAAAATTTTAAATATGGAAAACATACTAGTAAAGGTATCCTAGACTATATTCATTCTGAACTATGGGGACCATCTCCTAAAATTTCTTATGGGGGATCATCATATTTCATTAGTTTTATAGATGATTACTCAAGGAAAGTCTAGATCTATTTGATAAAGAGAAAAGATGATGTTTTTTATATATTTAAGTAGTTTAGAACTTTGGTTGAAAATCACACTGGCAGGTTCATTAAATGTCTTAGAACAGATAATGGAACTGAGTTTACTTCTGAGGAATTTAATAATTATTGCAAGAAGGATGGGATCGAGAGGCATAAGACCACTGTTTACACTCCGCAGCAGAATGGCATTGCTGAATGCATGAACAAGACTCTTCTTGAAAGAGCAAGGAGTTTGCTCAATAATGCAAACTTGCAGCAGGAATTGTGGGGAGAGGCATTGCTTACAGCTTGTCACCTGTTCAATCGATCACCATCAACGACCATTGACTACAAAATTCTGGAATAGGTATGGACATGTCAACAATGTGATTATTCTAATCTTAGAGTATATGGTTGTGAAGCATATGCTCTTATTCCCAAAGATCAGCGTTCCAAACTAGATCCTAAATCAAGAAAATTGACCTTTGTTGGATATAGTGATGGTGTTAAGGGATATATTTTGTGGAATCCTACTGTCCACAAAGTCATCATAAATAGAGATGTAACATTTAATGAACTTTCTCTATCAAATTTAGATGTAAGTAATGATTTGAAATAGGCTAATGTATAACCGTTTCAGCAAGTTCAGTTTGATACTTAGTCATCTACAAAGGGGAATCACGAGGATGTCCAGGAAGAGGATATTCATGAGGACACTCCTCAGGAAGAGGATGAGCAGACATAAATACCACAGCAATCTCTATGGAGATCTACATAGGACAGAACTTTTCCAAAGAGGTATGATGATTTTTTCACATCCGTTGCTTTCATTTCTAATGAAGGAGAAGCTGACAGTTATCAGGAAGAATTGAAAGTGTCTGACAGTGACAAATGGAAACTTGCAATGAAAGAAGAAATGGATTCTTTGGCAAAGAACAAGACATGGGATATTGTAGAACTTCCAGAGAGTAGGAAATTGGTTGGTTGCAAATGGGTGTACAAACTAAAGAAATGAGTTGATGACACTGTACCGAAGTACAAAGCGAGACTGGTTGCAAAAGGGTTTTCTCAGAAAGCAAGTATTGAATTTCATGGGATTTTTTCACCAATTGTAAAACTTGTTTCTATCAGAATTTTGTTAGCATTAGTTGCCTCGTATTATTTGGAGTTAGAGCAGCTAGATGTCAAAACAACTTTCTTACATGGAGATTTTAAATGAGGAAATTTTCATTGAACAACGAGAAGGGTTCGTTCGGAATCGCAACAAGACGTTTGTTTGCAAGCCAAGAAAATCATTGTATGGCCTGAGGCAGTCTACCAGGAAATGGTACAAGAAATTTGATTCTTTCATGGTGAGCCAGAGTTTTACCAAGAGTGAGTATGATTATTGTGTGTACCTTAAAAAGTTGGAAAATGACATGTTCATTATTTTGGTGTTATATGTTGATGATATGCTTGTCGCAAGCAAGAGCATGTTTGAAATCAGCAGGTTAAAGGCTCAATTGGCTAGGACATTTGATATGAAGGATCTAGGAGCAGCGAATCACATCTTCAGCATGCAGATAAATAGAGACAAGAAAAATGGCAAGCTGTGGTTATCACAAAAGAAGTATGTGGAGAAAATACTTCTGATATTTAGTATGAATAAGGTGAAACCTGTTAATATCCCTTTAGCTTCTCATTTCAAGATTTTTTCAGGTTTGAGTCCTAAAAATGATGAAGAAAAGAAGTATATGTCTCATATACAATATGCTAATGCACTAGGAAGTCTAATGTATGTGATGATAAGTACAAGACCGAATATTTCACATGTAGTTGGTGTTGTCAGTAAATACATAGCAAATCCAGGAAAAGAGCATTGGGCAGCAGTGAAATGGGTGCTTCAGTATCTAAGAGAAACAAGCAACTATTGTATCACTTTTTATGGTTGTAGTGATGAAGTCTGTGGTTATGTTGATTGTGGTTTTGCAGGTGATTTTGACAAGAGGAGGTCCACTTCAGGTTATGTCTTTAATCTTGCGGGTGGAGCTATTAGTTGGATGTCAAAGCTTCATAATATTGTTGCTTTATCCACTATAGAAGCATAATATATAGCTGCTTCACATGCTTGGAAAGAGGCAGTCTGGTTAAAATGTTTGCTCGGTGAGTTAGGAAAAGTTCGAAACGCTATAAAAGTTTTTTGTGATAGTCAAAGTGCTATTCATTTGGCTAAAAATCCAGCTTATGACAGTAAGACAAAGCATATTCCTGTAAAATACCATTTTGTTAGACATGTTGTTGATGAAGGTGGAGTGGTTCTTGAAAAGGTTCACACTAAAGAGAATAGTGCATACATGTTCATGAAGCCGGTTACTTTAGAGAAGCTACGGTGATGCCTAGCTTCTCTAGGATTGCAGAATAGGTGATGAATAGAGCAATGAGCAAGGTATCAGGTAAATTGTTTTCAAGGTGGAGATTGTTGGAAACGGGTGACAACCATTCTCTTGGTGGCTGTATAACGGACTTACCGAATTGATTTAGTTTGTTCAGTTAAGAGTAACCGTGAAAGAAATGTATATATTTGTTGTATTCTCATAGAGAAGAGTCGAAGAGTTGTAAGCTGTTGTAATCTTCATTCATTGAATAATAAAGAAGACCGATACCATTGCTCCGTGGATGTTTCCCTCTCGGGGGTTTTACCACAATAAACTTTTGTGTTCATTTTTGTACTTCTATTAATATCTTCTATGGATATCAGATTCAACAGAAACAAGAGGCATATGTCTGATTGATTGATAATGGGTAACTTCCAATGTCCATTGCTTTTTTTAATAAAACATTGACCCATTGATAATGGGTAACTCCCATTATACATCGTTTTTATTCCCTGTCATGCAATAAGGAGTAATGTAATCGCTGGGTTTTGAAAATTGTGAAACTTATTGAATGACTTTTTGCTAGCTCTGGCATCGTGACAATAATTTCAACCTTCACACTTTGACAACCGTGAACATATGAAAACTTTAAAAACCTTTGACAAGCAATGCAGTGGCTGGCTTTTGCCACCAGCAAGGCCATGCAAAGGCTTCTGCATGCGATCACTCCATGCATCTTTCCACGTACAGTGCATGCAAATTCACCACAAGACTATGTAAGCAACCCTTTTTCTTGGTCCAACCAACTTGGTTTCGCATCTACAAAGTTGTAGCAATAGTTGTGGAACAAATAGTTGAACATTTTCAATTTACACAGTTATTAACTGAATGAAAAAATAATTGTGTTTCAAATTGTTAAGGTTTCCAGAATCTCAAAATATTTTAGTGCAAATATATGAAGTTTATTTGAATGAGCCAAAGAAGTGCGCGAGATTAGAATTGCATATATACGTCCTTGACGAGAGGCCGTGCCATACTTCCGGAACCCACATACCTGCCATATTTACGTTTTTCCTTGGNAGCCAAAGAAGTGCGCGAGATTAGAATTGCATATATACGTCCTTGACGAGAGGCCGTGCCATACTTCCGGAACCCACATACCTGCCATATTTACGTTTTTGCTTGGCCATGAGATTGATTCTAGGCCCTTTAACTCTTGGGGTATTCTTCCATTTCTGGAAGTTTCTCTCAAATTGTTTATCTCCACCAACCCTTGAACTCCATGCCACTAGGTGAACATGTTTCTACTGAAGAAGACTCATTTAAACTATGTTGTTGTGTTTCCTCCTACCATAGCTATTGTTGTAGCCTCCGAGTAGCCCCATTCACTTACTTATACAACCACTTTCAACATTTTGAAATGCTCATTTAAACTATGTTGTTGTGTTGCCTCCTACCAGAGTTGTTGAAGTAGCCTTCGAGTAGCCCCATGCACTTACTTATACAACAACTTTCCACATTTTGGTATAATTTTTTGTGTCGATTTCCTTCTCTCGATGGTGGTGGGCGTGGGATTGAAATATAGAATCTATAAAGTATTTTAACAATGGGTAAAAAAGTCAAACACATGGAATATTCAACTCAGCTTATTATGTTCATATAAGTATATTTTTTATTTATTTAAATTTGTTGTTCTCAATTAAGTTTCAAGTCATTGCTAGACCATCTAGCATCTAAAATGCTTTCTTTTTATTATAATTAGTTATTTGTGTTAGTTTTTTAATCTCTTCCTTTGGTGGATTTTGCTAAGATTCAAATATGTGTTTTAGGGTTTGATTTATTTCAGTGTTCTTTTTTCAGCATTTGTGGTTAGTAGAAGCAATTTGTATTAAATTTCTTTATATTAAAAAAGTTTAATATTTTTAAAAATTTAAATTTTATTTTATTTTGTGGAACTCTGAATATTCAACTTCAATTGTAAAAATATTTAACTATATCTTTCATGGCAGGATATATATATATATATAACTTCATTTCTATGGTTTCTATTTACTCTGTCTCTCAGGTACTGTAGTTCATATTTGCGCATTAAAGAGCGGCGTTGTGTTTATGTGTTGGGGTTTCTTGTAATTTATGTATTTTATTTTTCTGGTTTAGTTGTGACCGCACGAGAACATGTTTGAAGAGTTGTTGTATGAAGTCGTGGTGAACTCCAAGATTTTTACTTCAACTTCCATCGTGTGTGGACTTGTGCAAACCTTACGAGGTAATGGAAATGCTAAACATTTCCTTAAAAATGCTAAAATATCATAAATTAAGTGAATCCAGAATCTTAATAAATCTTTGTTCACTGATAGTTAATTAATTTATGTTCAATTCGCTTCGTATGTAAACGAAGCTTCCAATTTTTAAATTATTTTATTTTGTGGTCTTAAATATTAAGATTCAATTGTATCTTTCTTGGGGTTCATTCATGAAGAGAGAAAATGAGAACAAAAGAATTTGTTCCTTAATCAAGTGTCTAACGTTTTGTCATAATTACATTTTTACCATGATATATCTTTCTTTGATAGAATCTTCCAGGGAATGGAAAAAATTACTTTTTAACCATGATATATTTCTATGATAGATTATTTTGGGGAATGGGAAAAAAGATTGTGTAAAATTTTAGCGTTTTATTTATTTGCAATACTACTTACTATTTATGCCTAGGTTTGGTTTTGTTTTGTTTGGACTTGAATTCATGTTAGGGTTTTTAGTTTATAAAGTCATATTTAATAAATTGTATGGATATTTGTCATGTTTTAAAACATGTTAAAATGAAATTTATCCTAAATTCCAAGTTAATTAACAGAAAAGAGATATCAAATAAAAATCAGTTCGCAAAAAGATTGCTATAGCAAAATATGAAAAAGGTCTTTTTGCGAAGGACTTGGACTACAAAAAAAGCCCATTGAAAATTGAGAAAACAATATACAAGCTCTGAAGTTGTAACCATAGGATCCTAATTGTGTAAATAGATGAAAACATGAATGTGAAATGCTTGGACAATAACTGGAAAGACTAGATGCTCAAACAATCGTCAGAGATAGGTGGATGGGATAGGGAAAGCCATGGCTCTACATTCAATTTAGTGATAGATTTAGTCATACCTACCCAGATGGTTGAAGTCTGGTTGATGCTTCCAATCTTACTTACCCACCTTAATTTTTTTATGTTTGAATCAATTAATTACCATTATTTTTATTACCATTAATTACGTATTATCTTTATCCAATTGATTCATTGATTAATTTATTTCCATCGTTTGATCTCCTTCGCTAAGTGGGATTTCGACCAGGCCATTTCATTTCATTATTTTGTTTCCAACATCTTATGAATATCGTATAATGATCAACTCAACAAGCCCATCTACAAGGTAGATCTAGCCATCCACACTACTCTTTCGAGTCAATTATGTTTCAACATCTCCCTTCCTACTCGATTATGGAAAGGTATACAAGTCCATATCCAAGGTAGATTTAGCAGTTTGCATTTCCCTTTCCATTGAAGTGCTTAATATCAAATTCCAATATGATATTCGAGAAATCTTTCTGTGTCTAAAGCAATCTCGGAACAGAGTTCATTTATTTCTGTAAAAGTATCCATGTGAATAGTTGTGATATCCGAGTCTGTTTCAAATTTTTGTGGTTATAGTCTTAGTTACATACACTATAAATCCACTAGTGTTGTCTCTTGAGAGACCTGTAGGATATCCTTAAGCCCCAAACTATTCCTTTACTACTCGATTCTAGTAAGTGTTCCATGGATCCTTCAATGGACTCTGTAGGGCTTACTTTCCTGGACTGCCAATCTACCAATCAAACTACTGTTTCTTTAAGTGAAAGAAAATCTTTCTTTCAGACTTCTGTAGCTTCATCATCCATAATAACCATCGATGATACAATACCTTCCCCTGACTGGGAACTGCCCGAGATATTACCTTCTGGGGTTTATAAAATGAAATGGTGGCAGTATAAATCCTACACACAAATTAAAATCAGTTCTTTGGACATCACCTTCATTGACCATGAAGAGCCCATTCACATTAATTGACAAAGACCAAATTGGCTGGGCAAAAACAAAAGGTTACACATATGCGCATCTAGGCGCTATCAAATTAGGACTTGGTCCGTGAGTACGACCTTACATGAATGTTTCTTTCTTGTGTTGTGTTTTGGATACCTGCCACTTAGATTTTGCTGATGCTTTAATTGGAGGTTTTGAAGGCCCCTTGCACAATGGCTCATTTTTTGGTACTATCTTTCCTAAGTATTCTGTAAGCCTTAATGATCCCTACATCTATGATTTACTCAAGGCCTAATTCATCCCTTAGGATTTAAAATGGACACTGAGTCTTTTTTGAGTCTAGTAAGCTTTCTGCATTTTCTCTCTGTGTCGAGCATTGTGTATGCTCTCCCTCTACGCCTTGAGCGATCAGCTAGGATCAAAACAAGTGATATCACTTGTAATGAGTCTGTAAAACGAGTAGCATATGCTCTCCCTCTACACTTATTGTGATTAGCTCGGATCAGAAACTCTGGTTAGTGTAAGTTTGTGCTTGTGATGATCTTCTCCCTCCGAAGACGAACAAGTTTTTGAGTCTGTATTAAGAAGCTACTTTCATCAATTGCGTTTGTGTTCGATCTTGGCGTCTCTCTTGGTATCAAAGCCAGCGTGACATTTGTATCATCTACTTCTACTTGTATGTTTCAGAAGTGCTTAATATCAAATTCTAGTATGATATTCGAGAAATCTTTCTATGTCTAAAGCAATCTCGGAACATAGTTCATTTATTTCTGTAAAAGTATCCATGTGGAATAGTTGTGATATCCGAGTCTGTTTCAAATTTTTGTGGTTATAGTCTTAGTTACAGACGTTGTAAATCCACTAGTGTTGTCTCTTGAGAGACCTATAGGATATCCTTAAGCCCCAAACTATTCCTTTACTGCCCGATTCTAGTAAGTGTTCCATGGATCCTTCAATGGACTCTGTAGGGTTTACTTCCCTCGACTACCAATCTACTGATCAAACTACTCTTTCTTTAACTGAAAAAAAATATTTCTTTCATATTTCTGCAGCTTCATCATCCATAATAACCATTGATGATACAATACCTTCCCCTGACTGGAAACTGCCCGAGATATTACCTTCTGAGGTTTATACAATAAAATGGTGGTAGTATAAATCCTGGACACAAATTAAAATTAGTTCTTTGGACATCACCTTCATTGACCAGGAAGAGTCCATTCACATTAATTTAGTTGACAAAGACCAAATTGACTGGGAAAAACAAAAGGTTACAAATATGCGCATCTAAGCGCTGTCAAATTAGGACTTGGTCTGTTAGTACGACCTTATATGAATGTTTTTTCCTTGTGTTGTGTTTTGGATACCTGCCACTTAGATTTTGCTGATGCTTTAATTGGAGGTTTTGAAGGCCCCTTACACAATGGCCCATTTTTTGGTACTATATTTCCTAAGTATTCTGTAAGCCTTGATGACCCCTACATCTATGATTTACTCAAGGCCTATATTCGTCTCTTAGGATTTAAAGAGGACACTGGCTCTAAAATCATCTAGCTTAAATCGTTGGTTGTAATCCGCTTTGGAAATGATTCCCTTCCACCTATTACCCCTAAAGTCCATAAAATCTCATGCCTACTAAGTATGGTAGAAACTGATAAGTCAAAAAATTCTACACCTATCACCTTTGACTCGACTGGAATTAGTTGCCAAAGCAATGGGAGGTGAGATACAAAGAGTTGAGAGACTTCAGAGCTTTAAAGATTGAGATTTTAAATTTAATTTAACTTATTTTCACCTGAAATGTTATTATTAAAAAAATTACTATTAATTAAAATAAAAATCAATATATCTCAATGAGAAACAAGTCTCATTCCTGATTTCTGATTTTCGGTTGGGATTGAGGAAGTCTTCTCCTCCACTTACGAAACAAGGTTCCCACACTTTCAAGCTTTTCCGGTTTTCGATTTCCTGTTCGGGATGTGGAAGTCATCTTCCGGATTTTTGAAACTTGTAATTCTTCACTCTCCGAGGTTCCGCACTCCGCTCTTAATTTACATACTCTGCATTGATATTATATTAATATTATTTTAGTCATCTAAATAATATTGGCTTGTGTTTTAATATTAATTAAGAGTCATGTAAATAACATTATTAATACAAACATACAATTCGAATCACATATTTGTATTTTAAATAGTGGTTATGATTAGAATCACATATTGTTTTGAAGATTGTATTTTCATGACTCTATTTCAGAGGAGAAGCGAGTGATTAATATAAGGAGTTAACTTTTGAATATTTTTTAAATAATCATAAATGGTTAAGCTGTTAATTTTTAATTTTTTTATATAAATTTAAATTATTTATAATTTCATTATCTCTCAACTCCAATTGAAAAGGTTTTCAAGTCAATGGATTAAATTTATAATTATAATAAAAATGGATTGAATTTTTGAAGATATGGATTCAAGACATTTGATTCATTTGTACATATTGAGAGCTTTAAAGATTGAGCTTTTAAATTTAATTTAAGTTATTTTCACTTGAAATGTTATTATTAAAAAAATACTATTAATTAAAATAAAATTCAATATATCTCAATGAGAAAGAGGTCTCCTTCCCAATTTTCGATTTTCAGCTCAGATTGGGGAAGTCAGATCCTCCACTTACGAAACAGGGTTCCCGCACTTTCACGCTTTTTCGGTTTTCAATTTCTGGTTTGGGATACAGAGGCTTCTAGACTTTTGAAACTTGCATTCTTCACTTTCCCCGGGTTTCCCACTCCTTTCTTAATTTACACACTCTGCATTGATATTATGTTTATATTGTTTTAGTCATCTAAATAATATTGGTTTGTATTTTAATATTAATTATGAGTCATGTAAATAATATTATTAATACAAACATACGATTAGAATAACATATTTGTATTTTAAAATAGTGGTTATGATTAGAATCACATATGATTTTGAAGATTATATTTTTGTGACTCAATTTCAGAGGAGAAGTGAGTGGTTAATATAAGTAGTTAACTTTTAAATATTTTTTAAATAATCATAAATGGTTAAACTATTAATTTTTAATTTTTTTTATATAAATTTAAATTATTTATAATTTTATTAACTCTGAACTCCAATTTAAGAGGTTTCCAAGTTATTGTCCCAGAATATTAATTTTGTAAAACAAATAAAGAATATGTCTTTCCAAATTTATTATTGATATAATTATAATAAAAATAAATTAAATTTATAATTATAATAAGAATGGATTGAATTTTTGAAGATTATTGATTTAAGTCATTTGATTCATCTGTTCTCCTTCCCGATTTCTGATTTCCAGTTCGGATTGCAGAATTTGGCTCCTCCACTTACGAAACAGCATTATCTCCCTTTCACACTTTTCTGATTTTCGATTTTTAGTTCACAATGCAAAAGTCCTCTTTTGGACTTTTGAAACTTGCAATTCTTCACTTTCTAGTGTTTTGCATTCTTCTCTTAATGTATACACTTTGCATTGATATTATATTAATATTATTTTAGTCACCTAAATAATGTTGGTTTGTATTTTAATATTAATTAAGAGTCATGTAAATAATATTATTATTACAAACATATGATTAGAATCACATATTTGTATTTGAAAATAGTGGTTATGATTAGAATCACATATGATTTTGAATATTATATTTTTATGACTCCGTTTCAAAAGAGAAGTGAGCGGTTAATATAAGCACTTAACTTTTAAATATTTTTTAAATAATCATAAGGTGCAGAAGTATTAATTTTTATAAATTTTTTATGTAAATTTAAATTATTTATAATTTTATTAACTCTCAAGTCCAATTTAAGAGGTCTCCAAGTCATGGTCTAGAATATTAATATTGTAAAACAAATAAAGAATATGTCTTTAGAAATTTATTATGGATATAATTATAATAAAAATGGATTAAATTTATAATTCTAATAAAAATTGATTGAATTTTTGAATATTATGGATTCAAGCCGTTTGATTCATTTGTACATATTCAAAGTTTTAAAGATTGAGCTTTTAAATTAAATTTAATTTAATTTAATTTCACTTGAAATATTATTATTGAGAAAAAATACTATTAATTAAAATAAAAATCAATATATCTCAATGAGAAACATGCCTCCTTCTAAATTTTTGATTTTCGGTTTGGATTGTGAAAGTGGCTCCTCCACTTATGAAACAGGGTTCCTGCACTTTCAAGCTTTTCTGGTTTCCGATTTCGGGTTTGGGATGCGGAAGTCGGCTTCCAAACTTTTGAAACTTGCAATTCTTCACTTTCATGGGTTTCGCACTTCGTTCATAATTTACATACTGTGCATTGATATTATATTAATATTATTTTATTCATCTAAATAATATTGGTTTGTATTTTAATATTTATTAAGAGTCATGTAAATAATATTATTAATACAAACATACGATTAGAATCACATATTTGTATTTTAAAATAGTGGTTATGATTAGAATCACATATGATTTTGAAGATTATATTTTCATGACTCCATTTCAAAGGAGAAGTTAGTGGTTAATATAAACAGTTAACTTTTAAATATTTTTTAAATAATCACAAATGGTTACACTCTTAATTTTTAATTTTTTTTATATAAATCTAAATTATTTATAATTTAATTAACTGTCAACTCCAATTTAAGGTGTTTCCAAGTCATTGTCCGAGAATATTAATATTGTAAAACAAATAAAAAATATGTCTTTTGAAATTTATTATCAATATAATTATAATAAAAATGGATTGAATTTTTGAAGATTAGGGATTCAAGCCATTTCATTCATCTATACATATTCCAAGCTTTAAATATTGAGCTTTAAATTTAATTTAAGGGTGTGTGCAAGAAGTTGAGGGTCTCTTTTGGCGCGTTAGATGCAATACAAAACTAAAAAAACAAACATCCGTCAACTTGCATGGATATTTTGAGACACTTACACAATGAATATTGCGATCTGTAAAAAACAAGAAATGTAGGAAATTGAATGACGTTTCCAAA
>LPNX010769459.1:908067-992199 GCA_001517045.1 Pseudotsuga menziesii | reverse complement strand
TCACGTGATGTAACGTTACTAACATGTCGGCAAAAAATAATAGTGAAAGTGAATATTATGGAGGAGATCTTGTCACGTGATGTAACGCTACTAACATGTTGGCAAAAAATAATAGTGAAAGTGAATATTATTGGGGAGATCTTGTCACGTGATATAACGTTACTAACATGTTGGCAAAAAATAATAGTGAAAGTAAATATTATGGGAGAGATCTTGTCACGTGAATTACTAACATGTTGGCAAAAAATAATAAATAATAGTGAAAGTAAATATTATGGGAGAGATCTTGTCACGTGAATTACTAACATGTTGGCAAAAAATAATAGTGAAAGTGAATATTATGGGAGAGATCTTGTCACTTACAACACTGCAGAGATCTTGTCACTTACAACACTGCATGAACTCATTTAAAGANCGTGAATTACTAACATGTTGGCAAAAAATAATAGTGAAAGTGAATATTATGGGAGAGATCTTGTCACTTACAACACTGCAGAGATCTTGTCACTTACAACACTGCATAAACTCATTTAAAGAGTAAAAGTACCTAAGNGTAAAGGTACCTAAGACAAATGCAGCTGCCCTAATTCCGGCATGCTTGGATGGTGTAGTAGGCAGACCAGCTGTCTGCATACTCTGCCTGTTCGTGTATTAACCAAGTTCAGTGCAAAACATAGAAATGAATTAAAAGAAGAAATAAAGGTGTAGCAGGCCGACCAGCTGTCTGCTTAGGGATTCCAGGCATAAAGGCGTGGGAAATGGAATGAAATAAATAAAATAAAATATTCTATATGCGGCAAAATCATGTGAGATGTCATTGGGTAACTGGTATAAATATTTGTAAATAATGCAACAGCAGGTTTCCCGCTACCCTCTAGACCTAGAGCCAGCTGCTCCAGTTGCTCTTGAGATTTAACAGCCAGGCTGCGAAAGGAAACATATATAACAGATGATTGTCTTTGCGTATCCAACCATGGCAGGCATCTCTCATCCTCCTCTAACAGACTGGTGGCGGGATCCACTCCTTGTAAGAAATTAGGAAGGAATAGAGGTCCTATCGCCCGGGCAGGGCATCCATTCAAAGATGAGGCCTCTACGGTGTCCCTCCCTTCCAGATCCTCAAACGTGTTGACCAGTACATAGTCCCCTTTATTCTGCTTCTGCGATTCATAGAGATAGGCATTCAAAAGAACGTTAGACGGATCCTGAGCATGATAGACGGAACTCAAGTCGCTTGGCCTCAACGGTGGCATATTACCCGGGAGACAAGTGATCACTTTCTCTTGATTGTTGGCTTCACTTACTGCACTTGTAAAAACCATTTATTGTTGAACTGTATCATTAGGTATTGCAGATAAAGAAATAGAAACGGAAATTGGTGTAAGACAGTGCAGAGACGTGCTTCAAACTGGAATATGTCCGTGAGAATAAGAAAGGTAGCGTAACACTGGGTAATGGAGGCAGCAGCACATAAAGGCCAGAAGATAACCCTGGGCACCTTCATATTTGTGGCAACCTGCTCCGTGCAAGACATCACGCAATCTGTCACGATGCATGTGATAGATGGAAATTTGTCTGCATTGCCTCTGCTGCTGCTGCGAAGGAGGTGCTCCAATGCCGGGCTCAATTTTTGCAGTGCAACCATATACTCGCCGAGGTTGGAGTGGTCCGGTTGTAATCCATCGGGAATCGACAGAAATTGAGCAGCTTACTAGATCGGCAGTAATAGAAAGATTCAGAGATCTTAGGCACTGTATCAATGAAGTTGAAAAAAGTTCAAATCAATGTTTCTCGTAAAAAGAATTACAAAACTTACAAAAAGAGTTAATGATTGAGTTGTTGAAATTAATAATTTTATTTGAAATTTATTAAAAAAAACTATTTTAATACTACAAACTCGTTTTAATATTATTTATCTAAATATATGGTAAAAATGAAATTTTTCTTTATAAAGAGTTATCAAAATATTTGAAGTGGTAAGTTTTCCTTGATGAATCAACCTACATTTACACTATTTCAAACCCTTGCACATCTTTAATAGGTGTCTTCAAAGTTACTTTAACTAAAATTATGAAAAAATTAGACACCACCAGCGCTGTTTTAAAAGTAGATTGATTTGAAATGTTAATAAAATACTTTTAACAATGTAGGGTGATGTGAATGACACTCAATAGACATAGTGGATAATTGATATGAAATCTAAGATTGACAATAGAATTTGGAATCAAATTTCAACCATGTAACAATGGTGGCAAAAAATCATAGAAATCGTTTTGTAAATATGGTAGGCGAATCCCTCTAATTCCTGAGTGGATTTGATTCTAATTACTGGAAACTAAAGATAGTAAGCGTACATGGAAGTGAATTTAATTCTAATTACTGAAAACTAAAGATAGTAAGCTTACATGTATTCCCTCTGCACATTCCGCAAAAATTTGGCCTTGCACATGGTTTTAAAACCATGTGCAAGGCCTCCTAAACAACCATGTAAGGCTTCTTAAACAATCCATGGTAAATTTCACTCAAGGACATTTGTTTATTTTTTTTTACCAAGTTTCAATTAAAAATGAAAATAAAAAAATAAAAAACTCCTTAAAAAAAATTAAATTTCAAAAAATATATTATTTCAAACACTAATCAATACCTTCATTTCCCAAGATTGTTTTTTAAGGAACATTGTACCATCCATCGGTGAATCATAATGAAACAAATGAAGATATGCTTAAATTGTGTATTCATTATTATACTTTAAAATTTATAAAAAGATTATAGTTATTGGGTAAATAGATATAGATCCTTATTTACAGGGTGTGCTACATATTGGGTCATAAAATCCTTGTTATTTTTTTTGTTGCCAAAACCTTCAAATTATATTTTTTCTCTGGATCCCTATAATTCCTACAGAGACAATGATAAAATTTAATTGCACAATTCACTCTTGAGAATGATTGGTAGGAAAATCCCTCTAATCCTCGAGTGGATGATCCCTCTCTTTAATGACACTAACTTATTATTTTAATTGATTATCATGTAATCTAGTTGAGAGATTGTGATTGTTAATTGTGTCTAGGTATTTAAAATGTATTATTTCACTACATAAACTAAAGATACTAAGCTTACATGGATATACTCCAGTTTTGTGTCACCTCCCACCACTGAAACAAGCCTATATCCAAATCCTAGGCTCTATCAAGCGCCGAGAGGGATCAAATCTTCCTAGGTGCAAACCTCTTCTCAGGTATTGCACTAAAGGAGGTTTGCACCTCAGGATATTTGATCCCTCTCGGCGCTTGATAGAGCCTAGGATTTGGATCTAGGCTGGTTGTATAGAAATTATAGATTGCATTTAAAATTGTTTTCATGATGATATAACAACAACAATGATGATCTAATTGAAAATTACAGGCTCAAAGAATCCACGATTTGCCAACGGAGGAAGACATGAGGATCAGCTACCAACGCAGGTTTTTAGGAGTTGTTGAACATCAAACAAGCAACTGTGGTAGACAAGCAAAGTCTTCCAGTGGTCCATCCTGCGAACATGTAACTACAATAAACAAATTCTATTTAAGATTGATTCATTGTGTTTTATATTCATTAATAAACTAGTACATAAAATATTGAGTCTCTTTGTGTTAAGCCACACAACGAAAGTAGAGAAAATGTGGAGGATGGAGGAGAAAGAGATATTGGAGTTCATGTTGATTGAAATCCAGGTAATAAATATTCCTGTGTTAAAAAAAAACTAGTATGGATTAAAGTCTCAAATATTAAATTGCAAATACTATATTGTTTTAAGTGTTGATGTTTTAATGCAAAGGGTCTTCATGTGCAACTTGAGGCAGCATCAGAAGATCAAACGCATGAAATTCATGTCACCCATGAGTTGCCAGCTACAAAGCACCGCTCTAATGTTTTTTTCTTAATGAAGTACTTACAATGATAATAATAAAAACACGTCAAGTAATTAATATTTCTTCATTTTTCCAGTACATCCTGGCACATTACAGCAGCCACATACACGTCGTGAGCACACGACCCATCGACAAACACGATCACAGACAGCTACAGAGGGCATAGGAAACAAAAAAAAATCGGTAGAAGAGGATGTCACAGTTAGAGAATATGTGGAGAGAAAAAAGCGCCAAAAAAAATAGTGATTGTAATAAGTACACTATTACATTATTTTTTTATACATTGTCCTCGGATATTATTTTTGATATTATGGAGTAATGTATTCAACTATTTATTTATTTTTATGTATGAATGAATGAATGAGTTAATTAATGAATGATTTAAACTAATTAATGATTGACTACACGTAATTCCTTTAAGACAAGAAACTCACGATGTTCACACAAAATATCATTTATTTCCAAGCACGTGCATTGGGTATGGGGAATTGAGAGTGATGTGAGGGGGGGTAGGGGCCATATGAGCTTCCACCTTCACGTGGTTGGCCCTGTTTATTAGAGAATATTAAACTATTCTCTAAACAGAGAGGAGCTCAATAAGGTAAAATGCATGCATTATTACAATGTTTCTTTCTTATGACCAGATACGTTATTTGTTTCTTCCAGCTAACTATAGACATGCATTTTCTTTATACCAGAGAGTGAGAATCTTGATGGGCTGGAGATTTTTGGTTTGGAATATCTTCAAAGTCTACATGTTGAGGCATTGACCAAGATTTGCCAAGCTAAGGTATTTGTATCCAGTTAAGATTAAGTGGGAAAGGTACATAGCTATCCCTTCCATTAGAGAGGCTATATTCTTGGAGTTACATCTTAGCTTGTAAGTTTTTATATGAGTTAATTAGGTGTTTCTCACCTATTATGGAAAAAATAATATTATACAGAATATTGAAAAGAATTTCATGCATATGTATTGTTATTGTTTCTTATAGTTTGAAGGCAGTGAGGGCCTGTGTGGGTATTCCAGGCTTGTCCTAGACTGACCTGTGACCACATCAAGGCCCGAGAGGACAGATGGGCTTACGTTAGCCCCACAAACCTCCACATAAACAAATTGGGGCTTGTTCTTAGTAGATATACCCTCCATTTAGCACATCAGCCCTCCTCTTAGGCATACCAGGCCCTCAGTAGCATGATGTGGGCCCTACAGGCCTCCTAATCAGCAAATTGGGCCTCACAAGGGCTGAAGTCAGCAAGCCATAAGCGTCTCAAGTAGATAGAGGTTCCTCTCAGGCAGTCTTCAACATTTTTTCTCTTGGTATGTGTATGCCCTAGGGGCATTTACTCTCTGATGTACATGTCTGATGTAATCTTCTCATTGCCATCTCAATCATCAATAAAAGAAGATTTTCTATTACTGGGGTTTTCCACCTGTAAAAGGTTCCCCCGGGGTAAAATTTGTGTGTTCACTGTGGATGTGTTAGACATTATTATTTGTTGGTTATTTTACTGCATCAGATCTGTTTATTGCTGATTATTCAAAGTTCTCAGTTTATTAGTGATGCTATATTAGATCTGAAATAAAATAAAAGAAGTCATTAAATTTTGGTTCTGTTACATAAAAAAAATCAAGCCTGCAATAAATGATCATATCTCCTATAAAATTGAACAGTTAACACTGCCTTAGTTAATCTAAATAAAATTTCTGCTTTAAGTGCATTGGGTCCAGAAGGAAATAGACCACAGTCAAATCAAAGGGATTAACAAAAGGGCAAGTTATGATTGGGACATACGTTAAGGGCCTCTTGTGCACTTGATTTGACCAACAATGCTAGTTTGGCCAAGATCAACTCTCAAATTACAAAAAGTGCTCAAATGGCATATATGATATTTTCTCCTTGCCAGTCGTATTCACTTGGTCAATCAGAGGTGCAAAACAGCATATGTAAATACTAAATATTGAACCAGGTATAGGATTGGTGCCATTCCCATATTCCTGGGCTGTTGTTGTTCACACTTTTTCCAGAAGGGTGTAAATGTTTTCTTGCTGGCCATCAAGCTACCACTTAAAATCTACCTTGAGTTTTAACTAGATAACGTTGACAGTGAATTGAATCCATTCTACCTCTTGTAGACATTCTAGTTTGATGACTTTGGGTTAAGCACACAAAACAAGCATTGCAGGAAAGAAACCAAATCCAGTCAAAGGTCAGTTAGAAATATGTAGCACTCTTGGTGCATTAGGCGTGGTTTTGATTGTATTTTGTTTAATCTAAATTGTCATTTTCTATTAATTGAACCATGGTTGGATCTAAAAGTAAGCATGGATTCCAATGCTCACGTTCAATGACAATCATGCCAATACATACAAGAATTGGCATGTAAAGATCTTTCAAACACAACATGCCAGTTTTATGAAAAAGTCCAAAATGAAATGGATGAAATGCTTGCAATTTGAAAAGAGCCGTTGTATCTATCATCGTTCAATTTTGAGTTGTATAAGAGCTTCTAAGTAGAAAGATAAAAAGTGGTTAAATTTAACTCAATGATATAGGTTTTGAGCAAGTCATATACTCTGATTTGCAAAGAGAAAGCTTTTTGTTGAAGAGATTAATAAGATTACATTTTAAGACCTTTTAGTACAAGGAACATGCAAAATAGTAACAAGATGGACAAGTTCAAAGGATATGAGGGCTTAAACAGGATCATAATTTTTTTGTTCAAATATATATCAGGATGCATTCCAATCAAAGACAGTTTCAGAGCTATGAATGATTGCATATCTAATATTTTTGTGAAATTCCTAATAACCTTCTGTGTCAAGCACCCTAGGAAGAACATTAGTAAAATGCAGATGAAACATGGAGGAATGAGGGGAAACTAATCTCATACCACAAAAAAGTTTCCAATTTTAGGTCTCTTGAATGATACCACTTAAGCAAGAATCTGAGTGATTTTAAATTATAGAACATTACATCCACTAGGATACTTTGCTACAACCAAAATGGTTCATACCTCAATCTTGACATTATATCCAATGATTTTGTCAATTAACTTCTCCACAGTAAGCCCATTAGTTTGTCCTCATAAAAATGACAATATTGTTCATGTCAAGCAAAAAAATGGACTGGCTAGTTGCAGTTCTAGCTATAAGGGTAAGCTACATGAGCTCCAAATTTAGTGAATTCCTCACTGAACACTAGCCACAACTTATATAGACATCAGATGACAAGATAATTTCTGGTATAGATTTTCTATCTTTGAGATTCCATTGTTGAATGCTCCTCTTGAAAGCCAACACTCTGCATTTGGAACACTCGGGAAATTTATATGAAGTAGTTTTCTCCAAACGTTAAAATCTTGCCTGAAAATAAGCAAGGCCAAAACAAACATCCCAAATATCTTTAGTAAATAATAAGTTATAACCTTTTCCTTTTTCCTATTCCTTGAGTGCCAAGTTGGAAGAATACAGAGAGAAGAGGTGGTGTCCTGCAACACTGGAATCTGGCTTTCCAAGATGGTGTCATCATATCAATATTTGACCCTTTTAACATTGTATTCACATCACTGAATGAATATTTGACTCCTGTATTGGTGTCCTAGTAATGAATTATGTCCCGCAAACTCTGCTTGCACTACTGTCATGTCCTGAAATGGAAGGATGCAAGTTACGAGTTCCCACATGACAATCCCTAATCTCCACTGGATCATTTTCATGCACCAAATGAAAATATGGTTGATACAAATAGACTGAAATTGTGTCACGAATCCTACCAATGATTTAGATATCATATAAGATTGATTAAAAAAAATGTAACATGAGCAGTACTTTCTAGGTTGGCCTAATATTTGATATTGTGATTTAGGGATAAAATTTGATCGACATACTTTTGATGTTAAATGATTATTCAAAGTATGTTGTACTGTGCATATAAGCATTTGTATGCCTCTTATTGCATGCTATATGCAAATCTCACGTGAGAATGCTCAACCAGCCAAAATATTTGACATAGATGCTGAAAAACAGCCTCTGAGACAACATTTAGGAATTTGGTTTCATCCATATTAGGTCAGCCTTGGATAGATTGCTTAACCTCATTATGGAGATCAGATGTTCCTTTATAAACTTCCTCTGGGATATGTAATAATCTGCATTTTGAGGGACACAATTTGATCATTTAGCTCAAACTTGTCATGTCTGTGCATGTGCTCCACTACAGATCATTCACACATCGATATGGTTATGATAGAAGCATTTTCAAAAATCCAAGATAAGGACTGAAAGTTTTCAAAATGCTCGACGTTGTTTTGTTCTAAAACTATACTTCGAGGAGAACTTCATGTGTTGGTACCTAGGGTTAAAGTTGAAGGTAACCCGCTCATTGCAAAGACAAAAGGTGTTGAAAATGTTTGATGTTGTTGTATAGGTGTCACATTCTTCTGCTGCATATTCTCAAACTACTGATTTTGAGATGATGCCTACCCAGATTATGGACTTTGTTGTCTAAGGAGTGACTGTTGTATCTGGAGTTCCTGATCCTGAAGATGTTTGATCTGTTGCTATTGTATATCCCCAAGACATTGATTTGGAGGTGTTATTTGTGCTGATGGATGTCTTTATACTTGGTAAGATTGTTTTTGGTTAGGAAACTACTGAAAATTGTAATGCTGAGGTGCCACAGGTTGTTGCTGTTGCTGTCACTGTTGTGTAGAAACCATAGACTGGGCCGAATGCTGGGGTAAGGACTGCGACATTTGCTGGTGTTTTCGATGTTGCTTATGGTGCGGCTTCTTCTGCACTTGCATTTGATTTTCAATTATTTGTCCTGGGATAGATATTTGAGACAAAGGACTGGGGCCCAAGATTGGTGATGCTATATTTGGTACAATGGCAGGTAAAGTCTTATTTTCTAGGGCAGCTACCGATGAAGATTTTTGTTGATGAGAGTAAGAATATTTTGCGGAGGAAGTTTTGGAAAAAGTAGCAACCCCTGATTTGGAAGTTGGTGGAGAAGATAGAAAGCTACTAGAAAATCCAGTAATGGAGGAAGCAGGAGAGGCCGTTAAAGAGGTTGGAACTGTATCCAATGCAAACTATTCAATCTTTGACAATTGACCCTGATTTCTCGCCATGGCTGTCAGCATTGTTGAAGTTTCTGATGTGGTAGATAATGGTGGTCCTGCAACTTTCATTTGAGTAGACTGCTGAGAATTCCCCAACATTCTAACCTGATTAGAAGCATCTAATATTTGTCCTGGGAAAGACACAGAATTCCTAGGGGGGACATTAAAGTTGGTTGCATTAAGGGGTGGTCTATCTACAAAAGTAATCATAGACGATTCTGCTTGGGCTGGAGATATAATAGAACTTGAAGCAGCCTTAGATCGAGCCATCTTCTTGGACCTCTGGATAGGCTGTTGGATAGGAATGGGTATACTAGTATAAGCAATGGAACTTCCATCATCAGCACTTGGGACCATCATATTTCGAGGTGAACTACAATTGCGTGTTAAGCTAAAAGTGCCATTTGTTGGAGAGCCTTGAATGTATGTTGGTGTTTCCCAGTATGGTTGATAGAGTTGATGTTTAGCTGATACTTTCATGTCATCTAAGCATCCACCTTTATTGCAGCTTCCTTCATTGGTGTTTTCCATGCCATCTTCAAGGCCTCTTGAAACTAATCTCTGCTATTGTTGTTGCTGACTGGCAGCCATGAATAGTTGAGGAGACTGCCCAGAAGTTGATTGATCATGAAAAGATAACTAATGTTGGCTGCCTATATTATGGAAAGATGTGTGCCCTTGCGGAGCCATGACTAATGCCCCAGTAGGTAGTCCCATCACACTGGCACTAGTTGGCCCTCTATTAGCAGATGATGGTGGGGACGTATGAGAGTCAACATCCTTCAAGATCATTTGCAAAGAAGGAATCACAATATGGTTTTGTTGTTTCTACTGCTGTAATTGTGACATTGAGTGATGATGAGATTATGCATGCATTTATGTCTTCTGTTGCAGAGTCCCATCTTTTTTTCCCCAAAAAGATGACATTAGGTTAAGATCTTGAGGACGAATGGGCAATGCAGGCATGCCAGTGGAAAGTAGAGAAGAAGACAAATTTATAGTTGGAACCTACACAGAAGAAGGGCTTTTGTTGTATATTTTCCTCTGAGTTGTTGACGTCTTCATTTCATTTATTGAAACAACTTCTGCTACTGTATTTTCCGTTACAATCAATTGTTGTTGCTGCTGTGGTGCATTTGCAAGAAGGGTTTGAGTGCTATAAAATGGTGGCCATGAGATCTGCTGAGGTGCTATTAAAGAAGCAAAACTGCAAACACTTGGAAAATGTTGAAATTGTTGCTTTTGAGTATCACTTGTCCCTGAAGTCAAACTAGTTGCATGTTGGGGTGGCTGTGAATTAGACGGTTGCTGCATCAATTGAGGGTTATAGAAATTGTTATTGAAATATTGTGCTTCCTAGAAGAAAGAGAGAATATGTTAGAATTAGAATAAGTACGGATATCCTATATATTTTTTCCAACTCCATAAACCTATTCATTGTTCTCACTTCTCTCTATAATTCAACATTTTTCAAACCATCTGAATAGCCAGTTGTTTACATACCTGTTGTGTTGGGACATGCCCACCAGTGCTTCGTGCAACTTGTCCTGGTGAAATTAAAATTAAAGATCTACAACATAAAACTTAAACATTGAAGCCCTAAATTGCCTCCAAAATTGATCCAGGGGGTCATTCGTCTTTAAAGATATACTGATCCAAGATAAAGAGGAAATGGTACAATGGCAGCCAGTTTGGTAAAACTCAAGACTTCATCACCTTTGAAAATGGGGTCAATGCATTTCAAGATGTTTAATGGTTCTTAGGTATGATAAAAAAACATATCTAAGCTTAACCTTATCCCATGGGTCAGCTCTTAAAGGGTTGTTGCTTGCCCACATGTCCTGAAACAAGACTTTGTATATATGTCATGAAACTCATTCAATGGTTATGTTATGCCAAATACCATATGTTAAGTTGGACGGGGATTACCAAATGAAACCATGATATAATATATATATATATATGTGTGTGTGTGTGTTACAATGTTGGCAAAATATTCATGTGGTGTATATTGCATAGCTCGGTGACATTTCCATTAACCATTGTGGAAAGGCCGCATAGTTGGTTCACGGTCTGTTGACGAATCGGAGGTCGGAAGGGATCTCCTTCCGCAACGGCAGAGATCGCAAGATATATTCCTTCCACAACATCGGAGGATGGAAGCCTTTCCTCTTCCGCAACGTCGGGTCTCACAAGCATTTCCTTCCGCAACGACGGAAACTTAAAGGACGGATCGAAATTCGGAGCGATTCTGCAGCCGCAACGGCGGAAACGGAAAGGACGTTCGGAACAGATCAGAAGTTAGAGCAATAAGAAGTCCACAATGATGGGCACAATCTTGATCGGAAGAATAATGCTTCTGGCAGCCGCAACAAAGGAAGCCCAAAACTTAAAAGATCGACGGAGTCGGAAAAAGAGGTGGTGCGCCATCCGCAACTGCGGAAACCGAAGTAACTAAAGCTTCTGACTCGAAAACCAACCGACAGACAATGGATATAGAGTTCATCGGATCCCATTGCTTGTCCTCTTCCGCAATGGCGAAAGCTCAGATGACTAAAACTTCCACAATGCATTTGCGCGGGGACATTTCAAAACGATTTTTGTAGTAGTGCACAGTTTTGATGCCGTGTTTCAGGGAAGGGAACAGATGCATTGGTTCTGTCTTGGCATATGAGTAATGCCCTGGAAGGTATCATATTTGGCACAGTTTTGTTGCCACGTTGGGAGAGATGAACAGCCTGTTTGTAACGTTACGGGAATATGGAACGATCGGTTATGATGAACGAACTGGCATTTGGTAGCAGGAGGTGGAACAGACTCTTTGGTAACATTTGGTGAGTCAAACCGCTGATGATTCCTCCCACTAAATGCTTCAACAGCTCGATTCTAGACATGATATAAGGGTTCCGGCCTACTTTAGCCAGGGGGATATTCCAGTTTTTTAGCCAGTACAGGAGAAAAAAATTAGCTATAAAATTATTGCGGATGCTGTTAGTGTAAAGTCGACCATTCTCTGTTACATGTGGGCTTCTTTGCCTTTTGAAGACCCGATTGTAATTTCCAAAGAGGAGTCTTGAAGACTTTCTGTTCAGCCTTCTATTTTACAGTTTGCTGTAGTTAATTTTGACAGAGACAAAGAATAGCAGGAGAGTTTTTGATGCAATTTATCCAGGGTGTTGTTTTGTATTTAGAAGTTGACCATTTCTCTATTATAGTTTGGCTTCTTTATCTTTTTAAGTCCAAGTTGTAAGTTCCAGAGAGGAGGTCTTGAAGACTTGCTGTCCAGCATTCTGTTTCTGCAAATGCTGAGGTTGACGCCAGAACCAATTTGTAGCATTTTAAAGCCATTAATTGGATTGGCTCCCATTGGAGAGGGACTCAGAGACGTAGCCTAGTGGAGGGGGTGAATTCGTTATCAACTCCTATCTGTGACTTTGGTTTCTATGTTTTCTGCTTGGCATCTATTTATCAGTCTTGTTTTTCATTCATGTTTTGAACATTTAATTTATGCTAATACTATCCACTAATTAACCTGTTGCACGCATTATTTTACAACAAACTTTTAATGCACTAAAGTTGAGGTCCTACGGATCAAAAATCCAAAAATGTTATCAATATGACCTAATGAGTAAACGCTGAGATCCCTAGAGATAACACCAGGTCAAACCAATTTTGAAGCCTTTAATCTGATGTCTAACTTTGAAGTTAAGACACATTAGAACGACTTAGCCAAGTTCAAGAATCTAAAGTTCACTTTCAAGTTTCTCTTGTTGAGCCATAAATGACTTCAACAGTTGCTGCTATTTGATGTTTTGAATCAGTTGGCCCCTTTAGACAACCTATAACATTCCTAGAAATATAATCCAAGTGGCATTCCAACAAAATCTATACTTGACTAAATTATATAAGTTTCTTGTTTCTGTCAAACTATGAATACGATTTTGTATGCAAACTCAAATTATATTATGAATTCAAAACAATCATTACTTTAATGATTAACCCATAATATATCCTTACAATGTGCAAAATGAACAATTGTCACCTTACTGATTGCCCTTGATAATGCAAAAGTTGTTTGTCTCATATTACTTTCTGAAGACAAATCTTCATGAGAACCAGGCCACCACACAATCGGCATCAAAATCTACAAATCCAGCTTATTTGGTCGTTTTATTGATAGTAACCCTTCCATTAAAGACTCAAAATCTAATGATTCCCACCAATGCACCATAAACTCCTTGCATTTGAGAATATGGCAGGCTAGAGCCAGATATGGATATGATCCAGTATATGGAAAATCTACAAGAGTGATCATTGATGTTTTGCAACTATATGAAAAAGCTAGCATGGTTAGTATAATTAATTCCTTAAATTCTGGAAAAGACAATAAAAGGTCAATAACCTTATCCAAACTTGCACCATCATGTGGGGCTTGCATCCCAAATGTTTCTAACATGAAGGGAACTAAAGCTCCCCAAAAAACGTACTCTTTGATGCCTATATCACCATCCAATAGAGAGAAAAATTGTTTGCAAAATTATTTTCCAATAGGATTAAGTAATTCTACACATGGAGTAACTCTCTTCAATCTTCTCAACTTCTCTACTGAGGTTGAAGTATTAGGATCCTAGCTATACAATTTGACTAGCCTTGTTAAACATTTTAGCAAGTAGGTAGCCAATTCTAATACAAGCGCAACATTCTCTCCATCCTTTGTCTTGGGGGGTGCTTGGAGTCTTCAAAGATTGTTATTTGTCATATAGAAAGGTTTTTAACATATTATGTTTCTAGAAACAAGGCATACACCTCCGCATAGTTATTGGTGGTTCTCGCCTGTTTTAGGAAATGCAAGGAGTCTTCAAAGATTGTTATTTGTCATATACCAAGGTTTTTAACATGTTCTATTTCTAGAAAACAAGGCATACACCTCCCCGCATAATTATTGGTGGTGACTCCCAATCCCCAAGAAAACCTGATTACTTCTTGTCCATCGTGGTCAGTGAGTACCCCCCTGTACCTTCCACCCTGTACTGCCACTTTTTACTTAGCTTCCTCTGATAATAACAATTTACTATTTAGCATGGGAATATCTTTAAGTAACAGTAGTCTTCCTCTTTTGAATTTTTCTTTAATCTCCAAATTCCTTGACTTATCTGGTTGCTTGAAATTTAGACTGGATGAATGTGTGCCATTTGGTTTACAAATTTTTATAACCCTGATTGAATTTTGTTGATACAGGTTATCATTTCATGCAGAAAGGGTGGCACTAGTATTGAAGACCTTGCATAAAAGTATCCTGACATGATAATAAAGGTAACTTTTATTTAATAGTAAATTGCCTTGGCATAATATGAATACTATTGTGGTTTGATTGGGAAATTAATATTCTGTTACTATTGTTTAGCTTTTACAGTTTGACGCTTGTATATCTAAGGTTCTGCAGCTTGTTATATTGTCAAGAGTCATAAAAAACAAAAGGAAAATCTAATAGTAAAAATCTTTAGTGGCACTGTCCATAGAGAAATGTAGTGGATTATATTATCTCCTTGTTCTTTTTAAGGTTCTTCATATAGAGTTTTAAAACTTTTTGAAATCTATAACATTAGTTAATGAACTTCTGCCAATTGGTTCGTCCAATTTTGTTAGCTAATTTCTTCTGAGTGTTGTGGATGTAATACACTTAGTAATACTTAATTGCTAGTTGGCTCAAATTAACTGTTCTATATACTTGTTGATTTCAGTTGTGGCTACCTTAGGTATACTTGGGTTTTATATAAAGTTTAAACTATTGGAGATAGGAGATGATTCGAAGAATGAAGTCACTTAATATAGGTGCTCAGAATGACTCCTAAATGCTGTACAAACAACACAAAGAAGATGCCCAACCTGCTGTCCACAAATGCCTAGAATATGTCAGTAATAACATCCAAAGGAAGCACCCTACCTGCTGTCATAAACATTGACACAAGGTTAGACATGACAGCCTTAAAGACTGCACCATGTTGCTATCATAACTATTGGGTACAGACATGAAGTGCAGAGAATGACTCCTAATGTTGTATAAACAACACAAAGGTGATGCCCAACCTGCTGTCCACAACTGCCTAGAATATGTCAGTAATAACATCCAAAGGAAGCACCCTACCTGATGTCATAAACACTGACACAAGGTCAGACATGACAGCCTTAAAGACTGCACCATGTTGCTGTCATAACTATTGGGTACAGACCTGAAGTAACAACCAAAGGATTCCCCTGCATAGTGATGCCCAACCTGCTGTCCACAACTGCCTAGAATATGTCAGTAATAACATCCAAAGGAAGCACCCTACCTGATGTCATAAACACTGACACAAGGTCAGACATGACAGCCTTAAAGACTGCACCATGTTGCTGTCATAACTATTGGGTACAGACCTGAAGTAACAACCAAAGGATTCCCCTGCATAGAAGAGTGTAACTTCCCCAATAATTTGGCCATGCTTGAAGTGTAACTCTCCACGATTAAATGCACCTTACCTCCATGAATGGTGTCTTCATAAGAAACTCACCATACTTGAAAATATCTTACAATGCAAGTACGCCCTACCTTCAGCCAAGCAATCTAGAGCTCAACTCTTTGAAGGTGAATGAAAACCAGATTGGAGCAAGCTGGTAAACTAACAACATATGCAGATAAAGAAATGCTGAAAAACATTACTCAATCTATATCTATTAGCAAAGCGACATATAAGATAATGACTGATGTAGATTCATCTGAACTTTCAACATCTCAAAATTGAGCCAAAAATAATGCGACTATAAGCTGTGACTATTTCGAAAGAATGACATCTTATTCTTTTGCTAACATAAACAAGGTGCTTTGCATATGAAAATGTTGCACCCCACTAATTCATATCTTCTTCAGCTACCATCAAGATGTTAAAAGTTGGGTAGTAAAAAGATTGTTCACGATGAATACTAAAGTAGTGTTAAGCATCAATCTAACACTACCTGGTCAATCATTAATGAGATTAAAACAGATAGAAGTCCATATTCTATAAGAAAAAAATAAAAATACTGTAAGGAAAAATTTCCACACACTGTGTCTTCATATAATATAATATATTGGGATCAATCCCTGGGTTGGCTACTTTTGATGCATGCCTCACTTGATGTCCCTACCAGGTCAAGTGCCAACAGGTTTACAATGTGTCCCATTTGTGAAATACAGGGAAGTGCCCAGGGGTTTCCCTGCAAAATTTTCCTAGGGAAAACAATATCATAGAGGTGGCCTAGAGGAAAATAGGAATGGCGGCTTCGTAAAAAATAGGAATGGCATGTATCTCAATATTTACAATGGGCAATCCACAACAATTGCAGAAAATGCTGTATAGGATATAATTCTTAAACTCGTGATACAAGCAGCATAGTTGAAAATAGGAATGGCATATATCTCAATCTTTACAATGGACAATCCACTACAATTGTAGAAAACTCTGAATAGGATATAGTTCTTAAACTCGTGATACAAATAGAGGAAGAAAATGAAATTCGAGAACCCATCAATCATGATCTCTAAATTGAAGGATACAGGAAAACATATCATCTTCATCACCCTCCTCCCCAATGTTAGGTTGACATTGTCTCTTATGGCTCAAGTATGGGTGGGTTTTCTTTTGTTTTTATCTGTAATCCCAAAATATTATGTTCATATGTATTCTTTAGTTGAAGAGCAAATTAAATTCTGAACTAAACCAGGCTGAGTTGTTGCATTTTTTAGAAATATAATCATTAAAGTTATTATAACCTGCATTTACCTGCAAGAATGACATTCATGAACCAGCATCGGATGTAACCCTTGTTTTCTTACAATATAAAGCAAATCTTGAAATTTTAGAAAAGGAAATCTCAATTGTAGCTAGAAATAAAACTCCCCCATCACGGGGAGAGTAAAACCCAAGAGGCTGTGAGTCATCACTCATGTCACAGACCTTCTTGTCATTGTCATCAAAAAGTTGAAGAAACATGGAGTCAACTGCTGTCCCACAATTCTTCCAAAGCCTTTCTTTTGTAGCCCCAATGGTAGACTAAATCAGACAGAAACAGGTAGAATAAAACTCATGTTAACAAGTATTTTGCGAAGATATAAACTAAAGATTTGAAGCTATTCTCAGAAAATATAACATCACAAAAAAACATATCAGTTGACAAATAGGCTCCTCACAAATAATTCAGAAATACAAGAACAGAAGACTAAAATGAGCCAAAAACTCTCCCAGATAAACAGGTAAGGAGAAATAATGATATATTTAATTTGTTCATGAGTAATACGCAGGGAGAGATGTCAAATGGAGAGGAGGAGAACTGCGTTGATCATATTTATATCTCGATATTTTGAGCTAACCAGATGGGCCCATATTCAGGAGAAAGGCCTCATCTTTATCATTCTCTCGAGAGGCATTTCTCTAGTAATCTCACATTTGTATTTTTTTTTAAAAACACTTATAGCAGTCAGTTAAGCGATGGCCTGTAGGTGATTTTTTTTTTTAATTTCAATACCGTCGCTTAACCGACATTTCAGTTTTCATAATCCGTCGGTTAATAGACGGGTTTCTTTGGTGAACCGTCACTTAACCTTCGCTAGAACGACGCTAGACCCTAGCTTAACCGTCGCTAGACCGCACTTAACCGTCGCTTAACCGATTCTTAACCATCGCTTAACCCTAGCTTAACCGTTGCTAGACTGTCACTTAACCGACGCTTACATTTAAATTTTAATATGAATTAGATGTCGGATAACCGACGATTTACATTTAACCGATGGTAAACTCAGTTGTTGCTTAACCGACGGATTGGAAAGATGTCAAATAACCGACGACAATCCACCGACGCTTAAAAAAAATCATAGTGTTGTACATGCGACGGGGAGGTGTCGAAAATCCGACAATACAGCCGTCGGATTTTTGGTCGAAATGTAGTAGTGAATGGTCATAAGGAAATGCATAAGTGCAAGTGGATGTGAAACACTAACCTATATTCTAGTTCAGACATAATACCTGTGATAGGAATGAACAGGTCGAAACCTAGGAGAGAGTGTACAAAAATTGGACCCTACTTGACAACCATATTAGTCCAAAACAACCCAAAATAGTCAATAAAGAATCTAGAATATAAGATATAGGGAGGAATGATCATGACAATGACACCCAAAGGAAACAACGTCATGAGCGATGGGACATAAAAAGGAAAGTAAGGTGTAGACCCAATGTTCATGCATCCACTACCACCCCCGTGAGGGTGACCACCAATGTAAATACCGAGAGAAGGGAGTCAACATCCTCCCCAAATGGATTAGAGGGAAAAATGTGACCACTCCCAAACTATGAGCACGGTAAGGGGTTGTGATGCCCCCAAGTCCGACACCAGGGTCCATACTAGGACCAAGGATAGGCAATAGGATACCAGGCATGCCGAATATAAAAGTACCCAAACTCAAGAGAGAATAAATATACTCAATTAACCGCGATCCCAAAGGCCAACTAGCGCACAAAGAACACACTCCTAAGAAAATATACAGCCAAATACAAGCAAACCAAGGGGAGGATATGTGATCTCCCAAATGCAGCAGGTATGTCTCACCTAGCAGAGGCTCGAAACTCCCATACACTACAAGGGGAGGTATGTAACCAATTATAGTTTCCCTTAGCTTCAACGCATAAAGGGACTGTCCTGTTCGACCTCTACCTGGACATGACACCTGGAAAATAACATCTGCAAATACCCCTTGTGATACCTAGGTGAGGCAACTAAGATCACCTCAATATAACCAATGCTCAGGCGGACAGTCGCAGGAGGGATCTACCGTATGGGTAGGGTAGCAAAACCCGAAACTCTCGAAAGAGCCCCCAGATACAAATACAATCTTGGGAATATCTCCGGTGCTACTCAGTTATGACAAGGGGTCATCCCAATCAATAACCGCTCACACTGCCTCATGCTTAACTCCCTTATAAGAGGAGCATCCTGAGAAACACTAATTATATCAAGGATTTCACTATCTCACCTGGACAGACATCTACATGTTTCGTTTAGTGGTCTTGGAGAATTTACTAACAATGAACTATTCCAAGACCCTAAAACCTATTCTTGTTGATGTACCCTATAAAAGAAAAGAGTGTAATTCATTTTATTATGCATTGATTTTAATTGGCCATAATTACTCAAAGGGAAATGACCATGCAACCAGTGACGTTATGACTCAACAGTGAAATAAATATGTACATTATAACAAACAATGCGAAGTGAAATATTTTTCAAATGAAAAATAGGCATGCGACTACATGAGATGCATAAATATATATTCCATTCCTAATGTCAATGCAATCCTTCCTATATGAAAGCCTAAATAAAACTATCATCCAAGCAATCCAATGCAAGTACCTCCTCAAATCCATATGCAAAAAAATGAAACTACCTTGTATTTTTCAATATAAAAGAATGAAAAATGCAATAAAAGTCATCTAAAACTCTCAGTCTCTACAGCAAGTATAAAACACAAGCCCAGCAAGACACTGAGACAAAAAAGAGTAATGCACTAATGGAAAAACAAAAAGGATAAATGACTAAAAATAATTTCAAAGAAAAATAAATGAAAAAGAGGTCTGTGGTCACAAAAGAAGCATCCAACAGACAACATCAAACCCAAGGAAGACCCAACCACACTCACAACCCACCCAACAACTTTCCACAACATCAAACTCACCAAAAGGGAATATGTATGCGACTGTTTAAAGACCATCTGCATATATACATGACTTTTGGCCAAAACTCTACATGTATACACATATTTTGGCCAAAAACCTACGTGTATACGCGACTTTTGGCCAAAAATATGCGTATGTATGCGACTTTTGGCCAAAAACCTGTGTATACAGAGAAGACAGTGGTAAAAGGCAGGCCAAGGGTCAAACCAATAAAGGGGAGTGGCAATGGATTAACATACTATAAAATTAAACACATAAACAAGGAGAAACAAAGAGCAAGTCAATAATATCAAGCAAATTGTGCCCCCAAACCCCAAAGAAAAACAAGGAACATCCGCAGCTTAGTCGCCAATTCTGTTACAGAGAAAACTTCCTATGGTTTAGGGTACCACAAAAGACAGAGTAACCAAAGAAATCAATCCTTTCCCATATGCAAGAGAAATCAAACATCTAACACTAAAGGATCTTGAAACATACCTTATTCTGGATGATTGATGTAGATCCCCGTTGAGTTTTTCCACTGTCGCTTGTATTAGCAATTTTCTCTCTCAACATTCAGTAAAGAAGACAAGCATGCTATATAATTGTGTTAGACCTACTCTAGCATATATAATCAATAGCATATAAGCATTTAAAAGCATCCATGGATTCAATACTCATTTAAATACACATTATTGGACAAGAAAATATATTTCTATTAATATAAATTAGAGATTACAATAGTGACAACCTCTGTCGGCACGTCTGTGAACCGGAGAAACTGAGTCCTCCACCTAGGCCTCCACCACTTCAATCCTCCATCTCTCGATAGCAAGCTCACAAGAAAAGGAAAGCTTGGAAAGAACACAAAGTCCTCCAAGGGACAAAGGGATGCAGACTCAAGTATAAGTTCTGGCAACAATGCACTATAGTTTTCTTGCTCTTCAATTCCTCCTCTTTCAATGTATCCAAAGGGTTCCTTATATAGTGCTTCAATGTGGTAATGGAAGGTCAAATCCAAACGATCTCAAGGAATATGGAAGGGAAAAAGACAAGTGACTCAAATCCACATTAAGGAAAACTCTAAAACTATTTGGCCTTTTGCAAACATCCCGATGTACATGGGTTTGAGTGTCATATCCATTTATATACATGAGAAAGGGATTAAAAGTCGCGTATAGAAAATAACGCATGTTTTTGGGGATGATCTTGGAAACATCAAAGGTAAAAAAATGGTCCATGGGGTCCAAAGAGTCTGCAGAGGGACACGGAAGTCCATAAACGTGTGATCCACCATGTGTGGTAAAATCAGCTGTAACAAATACTAATAGAAGCCCCTTCATCACTAATAGAGCAGAGTATACTCTTAGTAGTAACTCACACAGATATGTGGAAAGGAATACTTGAATGAAGACAAGATTCTTTTAGATTACTCCAATCAAAGGAAATAACCTCAGCTCTTGGAGAGGATTCTATTGAAATAGATTGAATTTCCCCTTGCATAGGACAATCAAAACTAACTACAAAAACTTCAGCATGTTTGGTTTGACTCTCAAATGGAAGAGAGGGATTGATTGAGATTGGTACATCAATACTCCCAACATGTTGACCAGGTGATGGTGGGATATGAACATCACAATCATAGGTTGGAGCTATGACCTTTGGTTTAGTTTTCTTCTTCTTAGCCTTCCTTTTCATCTTCTTCTTACCCTCCCTTTTACTAATATCTGAGTTTTTGAAATTGGAGTTGTGACCTTCGGTTTAGTTTTCTTATTCTTAGCCTTCCTTTTCATCTTCTTCTTACCCTCCCTTTTACTAATAGGTGAAGAGGAAGAAAGAGAAGTCGATTCAACATTCGATGAAGAAGGAGAAGGATTAACATCAGGTAGATTCTCATGTGGTGAAGGGCTATGATTCGACACAAATGATGCATTTGATATAACAAGATTTTAGAATAACCGTACATGTAATAATATAGTCAATCCGATAACACTCAAAGCAGCCATTAAGGGAGGACCAACACTTCCACAACGGGGAGAAAAAAAAGACATACCCTGAAAAGGGGTCTCTTCATTAGCAATCCTAGGAGAGTCTCCCATATCTAAAATCTCTAAGAATATCTGAAGTACCACAAAAATAAAACAATAATTGTGTCTAAAAGCCACAATAAAATTGTATGAATAGGCGTGGATGAACAGTCATGATCCTCATAGAATTGTCAAGGCACCACAACTTGTGATATACTACAGGATTCGATAGTAAAACGCGACAAGGAGGATTGGGATCATACCCTTGCATGAATACCTGACTACCTAAATGGCATGTGTGTAGTAATCTCGATTTTTTTTCTCAGTGTATTGTGATGCCAAGATGGCCAAGTGGTTAACTCAGTTGGTCACAAGAATCCTAGGAGCATCTCCTGATATACACTAGGTACGACAGAGCTAAAATACGTATTGGTGTTTTCTAATGAAAAATCGCTCGATGAGTTCCTTCAGATATACTACTGAATACATGAAGTACTTTTCTATATACCCAAAGGTACGTGAAAATCCATTCGATATACCGTTTGGTACATGGAATAATTACAAGCCCACGAGATGCAGTACAGGTAATAAATGACAGCTTCCATGCTTAGCAATGCTGGAACATGTTTGTAAATTACACACAATTACTAAATGATTTATCCTAAGCTAGCATTGATTTTATCTTAAGTATTGAAGTGGATGCATGATGTATAGACAGGAAATGTAAAAAGAATGCAAATCCTAGCTATATGACGATGCACATTTTTCTTTCCCTTTCGATGAAAACTACTTAAGGTAAGGAGATATTTATTCTTTCAAACCAAAAATTACTTAATCAGTAACAAAAATAAGAATTCCTTCCTAGAGTGAAATAACTCTAACCCTTTGCAATAATAAACCAAAAAGCGCAATGAAATTGAAGATGTGACAAATCTTAACGATGTACAAGAAGACAAAATAACGAAGCACTTTGATTTTGAAATAAATGTATCAAAATAGAACTTGATAACTAAACGATTTCCAGATCTACAAATAGAAAATAAGAGAATGTGTGCAGTGCTCTGATCATTCAAGAGTCCCAAAATAAAGATGGTAAGCACCAAAACAACTCAAAGGCACTCAAGAAAGGCTCAAAGTATACCAAGTGCAAATCAAGACTCAATAATTGAGTGGAGGGAGGGTTTGGGGATCATATATAACAATCTAAACAGATATGGAGAGATATGGTAATGTGATTAGGGACATCAAGATCAAACCAACAGGTGGGGGATCGAAATTTCCTACCACAACAAAGTCACTCTCTCGACTAGTCAAGCATCAAAAATCAATAAAAACCAATCCAAACACAGGATATGTTGGAGCAAGGGGCTCTATGAATATCATATGCAGCCCATAGAACACAAGCCATCAAACCAAAAGACAAAAAATAAGGAAATCCTATCTAATCCCTAGGCTTGAAAGGGATTGTGTACCCAGTACACTGCACTAGAGTACTAGAGAGGGGTTGGTGCACCCTGTACACAGGAAAAGAGTACCAGTGGTGCATTTTCTTTTAAGGGAAATAGTGCCAGAAAGAAAGTGGTGCTCTATATACATATCCCAAGTGTTCTAGCAGAGAACCAAGTAAAGAAAAATCTATATCTCCTAAGGTATAAGGGAAAGAGTTGTAATACTAATCCCAAAGAGAATCAAGAGGATCCAAGAACCTCTTTAAGGAAAAAATACAAAGGAGGGAAAGTCTCTAGAGGATATAAAATGGATTTATAAAGAGACATGAAATCAAAGACAATGAAATCAAATCTATGTTACTCCCTAGTGGATTCACCTAATTTGTTATCGGATGATGTACCCAAGCATACTCAAGCAAGATCTCCGTAGTCCAAGTGGATTTAGAACACATCAAGTACGTAATACACTCGACTTTCCTAGATCAACAGATATGTAAGTTAACAAATAGATCACTTATCTGAGGTCTACAAATCCTCTTCGCTTTGTTGATCTAATATCTAGAGTTTTCAGGACTTGAGCTGACAAACCCTGCAGAGCAAGTGGAAACAAACAAGTTGTACTAGAATATTTAGATATGAATTTATATAAGGTAAAAGTTAAGGAATAAATCTCTAAACATCATCAACACAATAACATTTATGGAAAAAAATTGTATTACTGTAATAAAAGGAGATACATAGAATTACATAGAGAAAGAATGTCACAACCTAAGCCTTAACGTTGCAACCTTCCATCCAACAATCCAAGACAATCCTCTAAAGAATGATAGGATGCCTCCTAAAGGATGAGATATTTCCTCCCAAAGGATGATAGGGATCACCTAGGAAATTCACCAGCATAAGATTATTGTAGTCCTATTCTTCCCTTCACAATGGAGAGAGGGTTCAAATTTATAAGGCTAAAGGAATAGAGTAGGTTGAATATTAAGGGGATAGGTCTAAGGGATCCTCTCATCAGGTTAGGGAACCGAATTCTACCTCACCTAGAAGCTAAGGGTGACCCTCTACCTCATTTACCTTCACGAAGTGCTTTGAAGCTTAGAATGTTCCCTCTAAACACCCTTGTCGCACCTTGCATAAAGCGACAAAGCACCAGAGTAGGGCTAGAACACCTTGTAAGAGGGGAAAGAGTGTTGATTCTACACCCTATAAAGGTATAAAGAGTTCCAATAAGGGGTTGGCGCACCTTGCCTTAGGAAAAGGAGCACGAACCTTACTAGAGGAGGAAAATGGGCTAGGAACAACCTCACTTTCAATTCACTTTAGCTAGGGGAAATTTAGGGATTAGGCACTAGGTTGACACATGGCTCATGATGGCGAGATTTAGGTGTAACACACGGTAACCTCCTCTCAGGTCTGTTAATTCAATGACTAATGTGAGTAAAAAAACCCTACTCTTGTTTAAAATTATACAAAATTCGTCTTTACTTAGTAGACATACTAACCCTTCCAAGTTTTGATGATGTGCATATGTTTTCCCAGCATGGTTGATCTTATTATGCATCCCTGGATCCACCCGCAACCAATGGTAAGGTTTTCATTTTGAATTTGGTTACAGTGGTTCTCCAATGGGTTTCATAGACCTTTGGAATTAGGGATTTCACCACAACTGCAAAGATAAGTTTGATCCATTTTTTGTTAATCCCTCATGGGTCTGTACACTTGTATATATGGCTTCAGAACCTCTCTATTTAATTCCTAGTTAAACCATCCATTCGAATGCACATGCTATTGATTTCTGAGCGGTGGATGCCATATATAATGGGCTTTCAACCACATATTGTTTATTGGATTTGATCTTGGTTGATTCAAATTTGAATGATGGTTACCCTTGGTGATTCGATTGTGTTGGAAGCTCCTTTTGGAAAGAGACATGTGTCATGGGATGGGAAGCTCTCAATTAGGGGTTGTGCACGTACTTTAAACATTGATATTATGTTACTCTGTAATTTATTAGATCCACTTGTTAAATAACTTATTGTTTGGACCTGGTCGTTTGTATTTATCTTTGGATATGTGAGTTGTTATGTATTAATTTATTTATAATGAGTATTAGACTTGATTTAGTTTATAAGGGGTATGACTAGGCATTTGACACTAGTTGTATAACTATTTAATTATTGAATTTAATAAATGGATCTATGTTGGACATTTATGTATTATTTGTATATTGATTTCTATTGTGACCCTAGTCAAATTAGATCTGGTATTTCGATGTTCTGAATGGATAAATAAATAAAAAACCTTTCAGCTCTACTCTGAAACTTTATTTTTTTAGTTCCATTAGTAGAGTTTAGATGAAACAATCGGTAATATGGAATCATAGTTTTAAATTGGGAAATAGTTATAAATTTAATACATTATAAAGACAAATATCAATGCATAATTACTTTAAATTAATAAATCAAATCGATGTAATGCCATCATTCAGACTCCTAATTACGATAAAATTAGATCGCACTCTAATTTGAGTATGGAATCCCAAACAAAGATTTATATTAATATTAGATTAAGAAAATAAGCATGTGATTTCTCCACTGTAAATAAAAATTATATTAAATCATAACTTGAATAGGAAAAATGAATAGGAACATATGTAGAATATTAGTTACTGTAAAATGTAATTATGATTCATATCTATACTTGAATTATTAAAGGATAAGAATAGAAATAGGGAACCTGGCCCCATTGTCAGGAAAACATAACTCAAGTTGGTGTTCCTCCCAACCAACTCCTACAGTAGCCAAGCCTTAGTTTCTCCAAAACCCCGAGCATTTTTGTTGAAACAAAGGAAAAAATCCAATCAATTCACCACTTCTTGCATTAGCAAATGAATTCCCTATCCATCGCTAGCCTCATGCTTGCTTAGTGGACATACACTTAGATGGGTTGATGCATAATCATGGACTCCTTTAAAGGCACTTTAGATGGCACATAACACTGAAAAACCATTGAACCTATGACTTCAGGTGGCAATTATAGGTACTTCCCTAACTGATTTGAAGATGGAATAAAAATACAAAAGTTAGGTAATTGACTAAGCGTTCATAATATATAACTTTTATCTATATAAAAATTGTGTAAATGATTATAAAATTTGATTTTAAATGATTATAAATTTGATTGTGTAAATGATTATAATATATATTTTTGTGTGGGTGCAACACTATATGAGGTAAATGATGTCATATTTTCATAAACTCTTGCAGAAATATAAAGGACATATGGCACTAGTGCAACACTATTTTTAAAAAAATTCTCATGAATTATTTTTTTACTAATAATCATTGAATGCTGAAAACATTGAAACGAAAATGTTATGTGTGGGTGAAACAATTTAAGGGAAAAACTTAATGAAATTCTTGATTTATATATATAATATTATAGAGCTCGATCTCTTCTAGTGCACCATATAGTTTTCCTGCGAAATGGTGAAAGAAATCAAAAGTTATATCAAAACCAATGGATGTATCTATTTTCAAAAACTCACGTGTCATTTAGAAAAATACCAATAAATAAATAAAACACACATCTTTAGGAAAAAATTACATATTCATAATCATAAGATCATATTCTACAATATTCTATATTTTCATCAAAAATGTTGTGTCTGTCATAGCGAAAAATGTTAGGATATTTAGCCACTTAGGAGTTAGTTAAGATCAACTTGTGTAATATATACGTTAGGTAAAGTGTGTTTCTTTAGTATGCATTTGTAAATATTCTAATCCGATGGTCATGATATGCTCTACACATAAAGTGATTCGATCGTTAAACTTCTCTTAGATCATACCTACCATTGATCCATGGCTTAACACCCGATTGGTCCATGATCTCTATTTAAAGAGCATGGAGGGTCCTTGACTAGTTGATCGATTACAATAATCTCATGTAACTTTTTTTCTTTTGCATAATAAATTTCTCCAAGTATCTATTTGGCTGGGGCTGTGGACTGTTTCCCTCTCAAGGGTTTTAACCACGTGAAAAACATCGATGTATTGATCTGTGATCATTTTGTGTGAAGTGGTTGCTCTAGGTGTTCGGTCTTTTCAGAGTACCCTGTGTACCCGAACATGGTATCAGAGTGTTTATGAAGAGCCACTTTCGGTTTTGATCAAGATCTGGAACTGGTGTTGCCGAAACTTTAAAAGGGTTTCTATTTATAGAGTTTCTGTGCATTTTTTGGGTTATGGGAGACATTTCATTGTGTCCGGAGTGTTGTTTCCATTGGGAAATAGTTTTTGTTTCATCGAAAACTATTTCCATTTGATCCACAAACACCCATTTTAACAAATCTGAAGGTATAATGTTACACTGACGGATTTGTTTTATTGTTTTTTAAAAGCTCTCATATTTTATCATTTTTATTATTAGATCTTTACTATTTTAGTCGTGGACTATTTCCTTCCCTGGCTGCGTATGCTCTTTCCCGGGCACCTTGCGCGATCGTGGTGAATTAGAAATAACAAGGAATTTTTTTTTTCTTGTATTCTCGGCTACGTATGTTCTTTACCGTGCACCTTGTGTGATCAAGACAAATTAGAAACAACGAGAAAACTTGAAAACATAGACTTTTTGGGTAAGCAAACCAAGATCTAACACCATTGTGTGGAAATTTTTTTTTTTTTTTTTTCTCGCTTTTTTTGTGATTTGTAGAAAGAAAAGGAAAACACGGAGAACAAGAGAGAAGAGTAAAAAAAAAAAGGCTCCATTCGTCTTTCCATTCTTTTACGTACCTTTTAAAATTAGCTCACTTGGTCCAAAGTTGCTTTATTGCATAATAGGTGAGTTCAAGTCTTATTAAGCTACTTTTTAGTGCATGCAATTTCTATTTTCAAGTTACTTTATTGTAAAAGTGTATCTCACTTAACTAAAATAAAATAAAAAGAGAGTCACTTAAGTCTTTTAATTTATTGCCGCACTATTTAAAGTAACATTATTGTAAAAGTGAACATCACTTATTCTATAAAAGTGATTCACTTAAACACAACTTTATTGTAAAGTGATTGTCAAATGTTGACCTTGGGAAGAGGTTTTTTTTTTAGTTGGTCAAGTTAATATCTACTACGTCACTATTGGGGAAATCTTCAACATTTTCTTTGATCAAGCATAACTTCATCATCCAGAATCAGTTTTCAGTGTCGTTTTTTTTTAAATTGCATATATTTTCGAGCTTTTTGCATTCCGACAATTAGTTTATGTTCTTCCAGCCATTATTTTATAGTATGGCCACCCTTTGTGATATTATACTTACAAGTTCTAACTATTTCTCATGGAAATCTTGTATGGAGGATGTTCTATGAAGTAGGGGAATTTTCAGGATAACCTTAGGGAAAGAAACATAACTCACTAATGATGAAAAAAAAATTAAATGGGAAAATAGATGTGATGAGGCTCGTGGATTGATTGGGATGTCAATCTCTACTGATTTGCGATTCCACATACCTGAAATTGATGAACCCGATATAGCTTGGGAAAAGTTGGAATCTATGTTTGGTAAACACAATGAAATTCAGGGTCATCAACTTGAGAATGAGTTGATTTCCTTGAATCCAAATGATTTTTCATGCATTCAAGACTATTTATCTAAGTATAAAACTCTTAGACTCTTATGTGCAAAATGCAAGATTAAGAAAGAAGATAAACAATGTATTTATCATATTCTTTCCAAACTTGGACCTGCATATTATATTTTTGTATCTGCATTCTACTCCATGAAAGAATCCTTGACTGCAGCTAGCTATCAAGAGCCTAGTCTTGAATCATTTTGTGATTCCTTAATTAGAGAGCAAGATAAGCTCATTCATCTTGGAATAATGAACAATGTAGATACATCTAGGAAAGCCTTATTGTCCCAACAGAAAGGAAAATCCAAGCATCTTAAGAAAAAAAAATTCATAATAATAAGCAAAACAATAAGGGTCCCAAACCCTCTTAGTCATCTCCTTCTTTAAAAAATGACAAAGGATCCAAGCCAAAAGGAAAGAAGACTGAGCATCATTGCAATGTTTTTGGGAAATATAATCATGATGAATCTAAGTGTTTCAAGAAGATGGCAGCCTTGGAAGTAGCAATGAAGAAGCACCACATCATCCTAGATTTGTCTTCAGAATCTACCTCTCATGGACATGCACTTTGTGCTTATGGGTACTCTTATACTGCATCTTCTTCTTCTACTTCAATTGAATGGCTCATTGATTCTGGAGCATCTTATCATATGGCTAAGGATCAAGCCATCTTTTCTACTATGCATGAATGTAACACCAAGAAAATATTTGTTGGTGATGATAGATATCTAAGTGTTATTGGATCTGGAACAATTCTAGTAGAAAATGGTCATTTCAGTGATGTACTATGTGTTCCAAAAATTTCCTACAATTTGTTATCAGTCTATCAAATTACTAATTCGGGTGAAGGTAAAACTGTGACATTTACACCTCACCAAGTTGTAATCAAGGATTTTAAAAATCCTCAAAATCTCCTTGCTACTTGAACTGTTGATGATATTACTAGGTTGTACAAATTTAACAACTGTGGGTCATCACCTTTTCCTTCAATTTTTGTTGCTCATAGTGATAGCTTGAGAAAACTTTGGCATGAGCGATTTGGTCACTTAAATTATCGCTCATTGCAACAACTATGTAAAGACAATATGGTGACTGGTCTTTCGATGGTATCTAGTAAGGATGGTGTTTGTTCTGGTTGTGTACTCGAAAAATATCATCAAGATAGTTTTGAGAAACATGCCTCTTGGCACGCCTCGGTTCTCTTCGAGCTTGTGCATAGTGACTTAAGTGGCCCTCTTCCATCTACATCCTTTCCTGGTTTCAAATATTTCTTAACTTTCATTAATGACTACTCCAAAAACACTTGGGTTTACTTCCTAAAACTTAAGAGCGAAGTATTTAACATGTTCTTAGCCTACAAGGCCCTTGTTGAAAAACAATCTGGTCATCAAATTATTAAGTTAAGATATGACAATGGAGGAGAATATGTTAACAACAAGTTTACTACTTTCTACACTGAACAAGGAATCCAACAACAAAACTTTGTTCCATATACACGACAACAAAATGGTGTAGCTGAACGGAAGAACCACACTTTAAAAGAAATGGATAATTGTATGATCCAATCTAAGGGACTAAGTCTTCAATATTGGGTTGAAGCCATAAATTATGCAAATTACATAGTTAATCACACACCCACTAAATTTTTACAAGGTATAACACCAGAAGAAGCATGGAGTAAAATTAAACCAAATGTAAGTAACTTTCGTGTGTTTGGTTGTGAAGCATGGGCTCACATTCTGGATGAAAAATGGAAAGCATTGTAGCCTAAAAGTGAAAAGTGCATATTTGTTGGATATTCTAAAGATGTAAAAGGTTATATAATTCTTCATCCCCATTCACATGATATAATCATTAGAAGAGATGTTAAATTTGATGAAAATCTTTTGGCCTGTGAGCCTAACTTGGCAGGTGTGCCATCTTTGGCCTGCAATCCTAATTCGACGATTGTGCCTTCTTGTTCTTCTTATTCCAAATTCCTTGAAAGGTTTCAAACTCTAGTTTGTGATGATGACAGTGAGGATGAAAATCCACCTCCACCTGTTCATGTTCCTCCAATTGCACCAGCACCAATGCTTCCTCGATGGGTTCGTTTTACATGTGAAACAGCTGATGATCTTGCTAGTGATCCTAGATATCAACGTCGAACATGTTCTCAGTTTCAACAAGCCTCTTCTCTTTTGGCTCAAGTTTCTAAGAATAATGATCCAGAAACATTTGTAGAAGCTTCATTAAATCTAGATTGGGATGCAGCTATGGATGAAGAATATCATTACTTAATGGTGAACAATACTTCGTATCTTGTTCGTCTTCCAAAATGAAGAAAACTTGTTAGATGTAAATGGGTCTACAGAACTGAGTATGCATCAGATGGAAGTGTTGAAAGACTTAAGGCAAGGTTAGTTTCCAAAGGTTTTTCCCAAGTTGAAGGGATTGACTACAATGAAACCTTTTCTCCTGTCCCAAAAATGAATTCCATTTGCCTTTTTCTTTCCCTTGTAGCCTTACATAACTGAGAATTCTATCAAATGGATGTCAAGTCTGCCTTTTTACATGGTGATTTACATGAGGAAATTTACATGGAACAACCTCCTGGATATTTTCAGGATAACTCTAGCCTTGTCTGTCTCCTTAAGAAATCCTTATATGGCCTTAAGCAAGTTCCTAGAGCTTGGTATGCCAAAATGAACAGCTTTCTCCTTGACACTGGTTTTCCTAGAGTCCATTCTGACCCCAATGTCTATACCAAGAAAGTAGGAAATCATCTCATCATACTTGTTCTTTATTTTGATGATCTTATACTTACTGGTAGTGACCCTAAACTTATAACCCATGTGAAATCCAGTCTTAAACAAAATTTTGAAATGTCAGACTTAGCACATTTGCATTATTTTGTTGGTCTCCAAGTCTTGAAAACCAAAGAAGGAATCTTTCTTTATTAGTCTAAGTATGCTTGTGACCTTCTTCATCACTTCCACATGGAATATTGTAAACCAACCCCTTCTCCCTTCTGTTTTGGAGTCAAAATTTCAGTCACTTGTACTTTCCCTGATGTAGATGCCACCTTGTATCGTTAGCTTGTTGGTAGTCTTTTATACTTGACTCATTCTCGTCCTGACTGTTCTTATTTCCATTCGTTGTGTTTCCTGTTATATGCAAACTCCTCATGAAAGTCACCGGAAAGCAGCAAAAAGAATACTTCGATATATTTGAGGTACAATTCAATTTGGGATTCATTACAGTACATGGGGAACACCTTTATTGGTTGGTTTCACTGATTCAGATTGGTTCGGTGATCTTGATGATCGAAAGTCTATTGCAGGTTATGTTTTCAGTTTGGGAACTGGACCTGTCACTTATGATTGTAAGAAACAACAAGATCTTTCTCTTTCTTTAGCAGAAGCAGAATATCAATCCGCAGTTAATGCTAGTTAGGAAGCTTTATCGCTTTGACAAATCCTTTCATAGTTTGGATTCGAGCAGCAGTAGCTTACTCCACTTTGGTGCGAGAATAAAAGTACCATCAAGCTTTCCAAAGATCTAGTTCTACATTTACGCAGCAAACACATTGAGCTACACATGCACTTAATAAGAAATATTGTTCATGATCATGTTCTTGATATGTTCTATTGCCCTACAGATGATCAAGTTGCAGACATCTTCACCAAGTCTCTTACAGAAGAGATTTTTTCTAAACTTCAATCTATGTTAGGAGTTTAGGAATGTGTCCTTAAGGGGGGATAGGTTCTAATGCCTCCTTCCTTCTCCTAATAGTGTCACTTTTGTAAATCCTTCAATCCTATCCCGAGTTGTTCTTAAGGGGGGATGTTAGGATATTTAGACACTTAGGAGTTAGTTAAGATCAATTTGTGTAATATATCTGTTAGGCAAAGTGTGTTTCTTTAGTATGCATTTGTAAATATTCTAATTCAATTTCTCTTATATCATGCCTACCATTGATCCATGGCTTAACACCTGATTGCTCCATGATCTCCATTTAAATATCATGGAGGGTCCTTAGCTACTTGATTGATTATGAGAAGATCATGTAACTTTCTTTCTTTTGCATAATAAATTGCTCCAAGTTGCTATTTGATTGGGGCCATGGATTGTTTCCCTCTCAAGGGTTTTAACCACATGACAAACATTGGTGTATTGATCTGTGATCTTTTTGTGTTAAATGGTTTTTCTAGGTGTTCGGTCTTTTGGGAGTACCCTGTGTACATGAACAAAACATGCCATCAAAACTGATCATATTCATAGAGTTCTGAAATATAGGAAATATCCCTGGTTTCTTTGTCCTAGCTAATAGTTTCGGTAGTTTGAATCTATTTCCAAACATGATGCCAAGCCTTATTCCCACCGGAATTTTAAATTTTACAAAATGCATATGCGATACAAAACAAATATGCGTTTTAGTGGATATGTTTTTTATATCACATATGTGTTTCACTGTGTTAATTTAAAGAACAATTTTTCATGTGCATTGGTCTTCGAACACCATACACTTTCTCCCTCTATAAATAACCATTCACATTTCATGTATCTAACACACATACACATACCTTCTCTCCATCGCTATTTCTCTCCTTCACCCTCCCTCTACCTCTATAACCATCCCTCTATCTCACTTATCTCTTCTCCCCTCCCTCCCTCTCCTTCTACCTCCATGTGTTCCATCCTCTCACTCACTCCATACTTCGCTTTATTCCCCTACGTCCTATCTCCACCCCGTTCCTTCTCCCCCCTAATTCCTTCTCCCTCTTCCTCTCCCCCCCTCTCTATCTGAATAGCTCTTCCTTTATTATGTCACCACTCTCCCCTTGAACAAACTTACATACCTATTGGTCTTGAAAAACCACACCCTCTCTCACTCTATAACCAACCTTCCCCCCTTTGTCTCTCTCTCACAAATTCACACACCTTATCTCCATCCCTCTCTATCTAACCATCATTATATCTATCCTTCATTATCCCTCTGCATCTATAACCATCCCTCGACCTTCTCTCTCACCCCTTTCCCTCCCTCTCTTCCTCTCTCCACCTCTCTTCCTAAATCCCCCTCCTTCCTTATCTAACCACTCCCCCCTCAAACAAACTTACACACCTCTTGGCCTTGGAACACCACATCCCCTCTCCCTTTATAACCAAACTTCCCCCTTTGTCTCTCTCAAACACATCCACACACCCTGTCTCCATCCCTCTCTATCTAACCATCAATATTTCTCTCCTTCACCATGCATCTATGTCTAAAACCATCCATCAACCCTTTCTCTGCTCCCCTTTCCTCCCTCTAAAAACCTTCCTTTGTTACCCCTACCTCTCACTAAAACCATTTCTCTCTTCCCCCCTCCCTCCCTCCCTCTCCTTCTACCTCCATGTGTTCCATCCTCTCACTTTCTCCCCATACTACCTCTCTCCATCCCCTTCTCTCTCCCCCCAAATACTTTCCTCCCTTCCTATCTCTATCTAACCATCAATATTTCTCTCCTTCACCATGCCTCTACCTCTAAAACCATCCATCAACCCTCTCTCTCTCCCCCTTCCCTCTCTAACCATGTGTCCCTCTCTCTCGTGTGTTAAATCAATCCAATGGTTCAAGCCTTCATCTCTCCATATTTCTCTCAATTCCTTAATATCCATCTCTCTCTCTCTCTCTCTCTCTCTCTCTCTCTCTGACACACACACACACACACACACACACACACACAATCCTTATCTCTATCCCTTGGTGTAACTATCCTTGACCATCCTTCATTTCCCTAAATCCCACTTCTCTCACTGTTATTATCACACTCTCTCAACCTCTAACCATCCCTCCATCCATCATTATTTCTCCATCCATCTCTCTCTCTCTTTCTCTTTTACTCTCCCCCCTCTCACACTTTAACTACCCCCCTTCAATTTGTCTCTCTCTCTCACTCACTCTATCCCTTGCTTTATACGGCCACTCCATCCATCCCTCTCCTCCCTCTCACTCTTTAAACACCCCCCCCCATTTTTTCCCTCCATCCATTATTCTATATATTTCCTCCATCATTTATCCTATATATTTACTTCACCCTATCATCCCTCCATCATGTATATCTCCCTCTCCCATCCCTCCAATAAATCTTACCCCCCTCCAGCCCTCCCTCTAACTTATATTTATTCCCCTCCCACTTAAATTTCTCCTCCCTTTATTCCCCTTTTCATATCTCTCCCCTACCCATCCATCCCTTCCTCTTATATTTCTCCTCCCTTCATCCCCCCCATGTCTCTCCCCTATCCATCCCTCCCTCCCATGATTCCCTCTACACCTTTGTCTCCCTACTTTGACTCCCCCTGCCTCTTTTAGCTTAATCAATTTAATGTTAATTTCTCCTATGTCATATGCACTACATTGCATATGTGATATATCGCATATGCGTTGTATCATATATGCATTATATCACATACGCAATATGATCGTCATGTTTTACATAGAAACCATTAGGTTTAAACCATTATATATATAACACATATGTGTTTTAAATGGACATGCATTATATTTCATATGAGATATGGTAATCATGTTTTACATAGTAACTGTTAGGTTTAAACCATTGTATACATAACGCATGTGCGATACAATTCATATGCGTTAAAAAGGACTTTCATTATATGACATACACAATATTTGTTTTGTAAAAAATGTTGGGCTGCTGGTCGTGGGCTAGTTTTACTGTAGAAAAAAGATAGAATTCCTATGAACCCATGCACAAATAAATGTGAAACCTATCATTTCATCATTTATTACACAAATCCATAGGTATAGTATAATTTTGGGTGGATTTCAATGGGGAATATATGTAATAGAGGTCGGAAATCAACGAGGAAGGTGCTTACACTGGAAAAATCTGAAAAAAAATAAGAGGGAAGAATAAAGAAGTAGTCATCATTCAATCGATGAGAAAATACTTCCCGTTCCTTCTCAACAGGTGAAGCAGAACAATTCAATAGAAAATACAATGTTGGATACCCCAAAGCAAGAGTCAAAGCAGAGGAATTTGATAGTGGACAATACCATACATTCTCCAATGACCCACATTTCAGGATTGATTTCATTGGATGGAACACCACACTTTTCATCAAATACTTGCACCTCAACATCTCAAGGAAAAAGCATAGGTACTTAACATAGAGGTTGAGGAGGATAATGCAACATTAATGGAAGATGGTTATGGGGAAGATGAAAATCTTGGTGCATTATTAAGAGGAAATTTTTTTGAAGAGTTCAATCATTATGTTCCTGATAATGCAATGTGGCTCCATAATAACCATGCTAGGTGGTTCAATATCCTTATCAAAGTTTCCATCCTGTAGTGGATGTAAACATCACTCCAGCATTTCAAACGGAAAAACATATCACATCAACGCGAAAGAGAACTCCTAAATGCATACAAGTGGACGAGTGCCAATTGACTTCCATGGAAGGTAAGGTGCCTAAACGCACTATCCTCCATCAGTTTTCTCAGATAATGAAACAATATTCGGAGAAGATAGTGTGGTAAATTTCTGGTCGAAGCTAGGGAGTTTGTATCAATCAAATTTCCATGTAAACATGTTGTTTATGGAAAATAAAATGTATCATCTCAAAATGGATGATAATTATATAGTGGAAGAGCATGTGAATGTATACAATACTATAAGTCATATAACCTTTTTTGGCATCAAAATGGATGAATAATATAAATGTATTATATTATTTCATTATTTGTGCGATTTCCTGGACAACCTAATTGTGGCAGTAGGTAGTAATAGTTAAGTGACCTTAAAATTTGATGAAACAGTAGCATCCCTTCTTTTAGAATATTTGAGGAAGAAAACAATGGATACTCATAGCATGGATCCCTTGTCTGTGAGAGGTCTCCCCAATGAGAGAAACAAAAATAAGGGACTTGGTTTTATATCTAAATCTAAGGGTAGATATAAATCCCCAGGAAAAGGTATAAGCAAGTTTTGGACTCATGCAGTAAAGATGGACACTATAAATAAGATTGTATATTTAAAAGCGTTTAAAAAGGAAAGTGAACTGAGAATACTTTTTCAATAGAGGAAACGACCTCCTCAAAAGAAGGAGGGGATGTATACCTAGTTTTCATAGGTAATCATTCAGAATGTGATATATGATTGATTGGCTCAGGTGTATCATGTCACATGACCCATTATAAGGAGTTGTTATGTGAATATGAATAGTAAAATGGAGAATATGTGTACTTGGGAGTCGATTCAACAACTAGTATCATTGGATGTAGTAGAGTAAATTTTAAATTCAAGATGGAAGGATTAGAACTGTACCTGGAGTGCTACACAATCCAAATCTAGCGAGAAACTTGACATATATCAGAAATATGGATGTTGCAGGTGTAAGGACTATGTATGGAGGTGTTGGTTGAAAAATAGTTCAAAGATAAATGTTATTGATGATAGGATTTCAGTATGGAAATCTATTCAAACTATTGGGAAGCACCATCGTCAATGAATGTAATAGTTTTGTTATGCCTAAGAAAGGAGGTAAAGATAACATAATTTTAAATGGACTATGATGAAAGATAATGATATGGCATTAAATATTGGGGAATATCATAGAAAAGGGCCTTCGAGCATTACAGGGTAAAGGTATGATTGATGTTATGGCTGATTTCACTTTGTATTTTGATTTCTATGAACATTGCATATATGAAAAATAGAATCGAGCAAGATTTGCACCTGGTGCTACAAGAAAAAATAACTTTTTATAGTTAATGCATAGTGATTTGTTTGGACCTCTTCTTATTCCATCATTATGAAAATATATGTATTATATTTCATTTATAGATTATTTCTCAAGGAACAAATGGATTTATTTCCTTCGAGAGAAATATGAAGTATTTTCTCAATTTAAAGGATTTAAGGATCTTCTAGAGAATAACTCAGAAAATAAAATAAAGGTGTTAAGGAAATATAATGGTGGAGATTTTTGTGGGAATGAATTTGAGGAATTATGTAAGAAATGTGCTATATTAAGGAATAATACTAGTCCATACACACCTCAACATAATGGAGTTTCTTAAAGGATGAAAAGGACGTTGATGGAAAAGGAAAGTATATTTCTAAGTATTGTTGAGATAGGATAAGAATTTTGGGAAGAGGCGATGTAGACAACATGTTACTTTCTAAATAGATCATCCACATCAACATTGGTTGAAAAAATGTTGTAAGAGGTATGGACTCATAAGAAACCCTTTATTAAGCATCTGAATTTTTTTGGATGTGATGCTTAGGTACATGTTCCAAAGGAGAAAAGGAGAAATTTGGATAACAAAGTTGAAAATGTATCTTTATTAACTATAAAGACAGTATGAAAGGCTATAAGATTTGGAATTGTGCAAGTATGAGTATTTTTTAAAGTCAAGATATTAGTCAAGATATTGTTTTTAGAGAGGTAAAATAAGTTCCCATATAGGAAGTGAATCCAATTGAAAAGAAACCATAGAAAATACAGTTTGATTTAGTGTTGAAATACCAAACTATTATTATTCTTCAATCCTTATGCTAAATCTCTGCAATTCTTTGTGAGGATAATTGTGTGCCTAGACTCCTTACCTAGTATATACAATGTTTTATGCCATCAAGGATTTAGAATTTACACATGGTATAAAATTCTTGTAATTATAATTTACACATGGTATCAGAGCTTATGGATCTTAGTAACTAATTTTCCATTTCATATTTGCAAGTTTAATTTGTAGGCACAATTTCTCAAAAGTTGTTCAGAAGAAGAATAATTGCATAACTATCAACACATTTTTTAATTGGTGTACTCTTCTTGTAGAGGATCCTTCTCCCTCTATTTCTACCCATGAAACAACTATACATGAAGAATACATTGCAGCTTCCAATATTAATGAACAAATCACCTTCCATCATTCATTCATTATTCTAACCATTTTTAGATTTTGAATTTTATGATGTTATAACAGTGAATGCTCCACCTCCTTTTTTTTATCAGAGTGTGCAACTGGTGATATAATCGATGATTTGGAGGATATATCAAGCCTTGAGAGTGTTTGATTTTCACTCTCTAATTGTGCTTCTATGACTTCTACCTATTCCTCTATCATGGATAATCACTTTCCTCGGAGCTTCATTGAAGATGAAGACCACATTATCATTGGTTAGGTAAACTTAGGACTCGTGTCCCATCTCATTCTTGGAGCTAATATAGAATCCCTTCGTTTGAAGTTTAAAGAGAAATAGGATTTTTTTGGTACTATTCGTACTTCATTTGAATATGACTTTGGTTCGAATTACATGGCTCTAACACCTCATCAAAACTCTTTTGGACCTAGCACCCTAGTTGGTTCAAATATCAAGTTCGAATAGCACCTCCATTCGCTCTATTGTCATTGGAAGAGTACATTGTTTAATTTCCATCATGTATTTGTTCATATCCATGATCAGAATAATCATATTCATATTCTTCCCAAGAGGAATATAACTCCATATATCAATATTTAGTTTGGAGCAACATTTCTTGATTTTTACTCCTTTCTTGTCCACTTTTGAGGGATGATTTTCTTCCCATGCATTTTTCCATATTTCCTCAATTCACATGGATGAATAATGTAAAGGGTGAGCATAAGGCTCATGTTTCCTGGGCCCTAATTGTATTTTCATTTTTACTCACACATAAGTCTAGCTTAATGGGGGTGTTGGAATATTAATCCCATATAGACCATAGGATAAAAAAATTAATTAATTTCCTAGGGGTTTTGTATAAATTTCCAACATTAGTTTCCATATTAGTGACTATTTTAACCATTTTCCATCCACTTGGCATAGTTTACCCACAAGTTCACTCTCACAACCTGCTTTTACACTATTTTTCAATGGGTAAGGATACAACTAGTTGATTGGAAACTTCTATCTTTTGTGGAGAAAACATCATCCATGATTTTCACTCTAGTTTCAATTATTATATTAGTTTTCCATCACTCATCACAAATCACTCCTGATTTATCCAATTCGTGATATTTTGGTGTGATTTGGAAAGTGTTTTTTGTCACCTTTAGGGGGTTTTAACATTTTTAGTAAGCCTGCTTTATGAGGTATTCAAATTTCCTCTTTGGAAATAGATTTCATCTCTTGAGAGTGTATTAATATTTTACACATATAATTATTCATTAATGCAACATAATTTATACATGTAATAATATTTTCTCTTGTGTCTCCTTAATACTTTCTTCACAATTACTCTATCTTTTTCTAGCAATAGAATTCCCTTAGTGTATTCTTGATATGAAATATGGATAACATGTGTGAATTATAATATGGTATTGAATCCTTGGATATATATTTTCCATAATTAGAAGGTGAATAATATTAATCAATAGAAGAATCTAAATCGAAAGAAGAAGAACTTGATACCCCGGTTTTGAGCAGATCATCTCGAGAAAGAAGGAAACTGGAATGGTATTTCCTTCCTGTTTTTCTCTCTAATTTTGAGTTATATATTAGTGATTATGATCGTATAAATGTGAAGGAACTATTAATTCATATGATAGTGATATCTGGAAGAAAGAAACGGTTGAAGAAATGGATTCCTTGGACAAAAATAAATTATGGGATCTAGTTTTGTTACCAGCTAGAAGAAAAGTCATTGCCAACAAATGGTTTGTTAAAATAGGTTGAGTTTAGAAGCTAAAATAGAGAAGTACATAGCCTTATTGGTAGAAAATGGATATTCTCAGGTAGAACAAATTGGTTTTGGTGAAACATTTTCTCCAGTTGCAAAATTAACTTCTATTATATTCATTCTTGTTATTGCTACTCCTTTTGATCTTGAAGTGTAACAAATGAGTGTGACTACATTGTTGTTAAATGGAAATATGGAAGAATAAAATTATAAATCTACATGAAAAAACCAGAATGGTTTACAGTAAATGGAAAGTAAGAGCTAGTATGTAAACTAAAGAATTTCCTTTATGGGATAAACCAATCTCAAATGATATGATACCAAAATTTTGACACATACGTACTTGGGTTGGAGTTTGTGATAAGAAAGGATGAACATTGTGTATACTCCAAAGAGACTAGTTATCACTTCATTGAAATAGTATTGTGTGTTGATGACATGTTGCATATTGAAAAAATAAAATATGTTACAAAGGAGGTGAAGTCTCAGTTTTCCTCCAAGTTTAACACGAAGGATCTCACTGTTGAAAAATTCATTATGGGAATGTATATAAGAATACATAGTGAAAATACAATTATATTTTTAAATCCAAGAAAATAGGTTGAGATGGTAATACAACGATTTAAAATGTAGGAAAGTAAGCAAGTCAAGGTTGATATGCATGTAGGTGTAAAGTTGTGTAGAGAAGTGTCCCAAGACACATGAAGAGGAGGAAGATATGTCACAAGTTCCATATGCCACTATAGTTAAGAATTTGATGTACACAATGGTTTGTACCATACCCGTCATTGCTCATGTAGTGAAAGTTTTGAGCAGATATATGTCAAATATAGGGAAACAACATTGGAAAAATATGAAGGGGCTCTTCAGATATTTGTGTGGCACCAAATATTATGCAATATGCTACTGAGGAATACTTGTAACAAATAGAGTGATATATTTATAGGTATTTTTTGGTGCATACTTGGATGGAGATATTGGTCACAAAATATCTATAATTAGGTATTTGTTTAATATATTTGGAGGAGCTATAAATTAGATGAGTAAGAGAAAGGTTGTAGTTGCACTCTAACCTACAAAATATTAATACATATGATCCACTCATGCAAGAAAAGAATTCTAAATTTTGGTCATTTATCCCTTGAAAAATCTACGACGACCAAATTTTTTGGTCACTTGGTTACTAATCTCTCATTTTGTACTAGTGCTACAATCATATTTCTCATACTTTGAAAACCATTCTTTATGGTAATTCATGCGGAAGGAAATTCTATATTCTATCAACAATGCACTCTTAAATACATTGGTTCTTCTAAAATTTTTAACATCATTGAATCACCCAAATAAATTGTGGCGTTATTTTTTTTAGTTTTCTTGTCTATTTCTTCAAGGCTTTATCATTCATAGTAGAATATTTTTTTCAACCCATAAATCTTAATATATGAGCACACCTTCCATCTTGATCTTCCATGGCTTAAATTTTGTCCACACCTTCTATTTTTTACATGCTTTTCATTTCTTCACAATGCTTTCCCTCTGCATAAACTCCCACTCAATCTAAGATTAGATATAAAAAAAACTTGATAAGCTCTAGTAAAAAATGGAAAATAGTAAATATTTGGAATGTGATTCAACAAACACATAAAAGTAAAAATAATTTAATAACAAATTATTGGGAAATTCATTTATAGAAAAAAAAAACATGTTGGCCATAGGAAAAAATAGTTAGAATTTAGTTAGAATTTTGCTTGGAAGATAAAGGGTTCGGTCACAAGGGAAAGAAATTGCAGAAGAAAAAGATGAAGGAAAAGGCTAAGCTGTGACGAGAGCAGTTATGGAAGGAATTAAAAGGTTGAAGAAGCAACTACAAAGGAAGTTGTGATGGAGGAAGATAGAAGAAGATAAGAAAGAAAGAGATCAGACATAAGAAGTAGTCGTAGAGGCAGCTGTGACAAGAGAAGAGTTCATGATAGAAGAGATTCTCGTAACAAATGGAAAGGATGCAATGAGATCAACCTCAAAGAAAGTAACCACAATAGAGGAGTAAAGCATTGGTACAAAGGATGGAAATGACAACTCAAGAGATCGTGGGTACAAAGTTGACTAGAGTCACATGTGTTGTATGTAATAGAAGAATCTTTGCATTTTGGGCCGATAGTCCCTAATGAATAATGTAATCAAAATAGGAATGAAAGCCCATTGGCTACCAGAATGAAGTCAGTTGAATACGAGATGTAAAGATTCTATAAGAGGAAGAACCCAAGATGTGTGCATGTTACTTCCTTACACACACTTATTGGGACTTACATATTTACTACTTGTTGTTACTTTTCTTAGTTTCTAGTCATATAGTTGTGTCTGTAAGAAGATTAGTCGATCCAAGTTGTGTGAGGATCCACATTAGAGTAAGTATGAGAATATTGAAGAACAAAAAAATAGAGAGCATGAGAGTAGAGAGGAGTCTGTGTAGATAAGAGAAGAAGATATAGAATAGAGTCTACAGTTAAGTGTGCAAACAAAAGGTGCCATATATTTCTCATGCCAAATGAAGAGCACCTTTGTGGTTTTTCCCACATGGGTTTTGAGGTTAAATATTGTGGCATTGATTATATGATGAATGTGTTTATGCTGAATGAATGTATATGATGAATTTGATTAAGACACAGGAATGTATATTGTGAGTAAGTGTTTATGTATTTGGTTATGAATGAGTTATATTATGCATGAGTTTCACTATTGATAGATATCCTATCTGTTAAATATTGTATTGAGGTTATAATATATGCGACGTATAAGTTAAGTAGTGACTTATCTGTGCATAGTATGAATAAGTGATACACCCACCGAATTTGGTCAAGTGAGTGGTAAGGTTCCCAAGGAGAAGAAATCTCCACCCAATTGCAGAAACATGGTTTTTGCAGTTACCCATGAGATATATCTCACATGACACTACATATGTGTCGCAGGTGCTACCGACTGAGGCTTTCTTTGTTAGGTCAATATCTTATGCTTTGTTTCCCACAACAAAAGGTTTGAAAATGGGTTGAAGGGATAAATGCTAACAAATGGTTCTATTGTCGAGATCGTGAATAATTTTGGTGAGGGATATGTTTTGGCATCTGACGAAGCTATAAATCCAAGACTGGGTGGATTTTAAAGCATTATAGTTTGCACAAGAAGAAAGTAGAGGATCGTGATTGAATCTATCGAGGTGGTTGGAGTGATATGTCTATACAGATATTCAAGATATTTTCTTTTCCAAGTTCCCTATTATGTTGTATGAATGGTTTCCAAAGTTACAAACCCAGTGAAAGAATTTCCAAGTTGGAGAACTGACAAAGTGGAATCTTCGACTGATTCAATGACTGACGAGTACTAAAAACCCTATGTTGAGGGTTGTTGAGTTTTGGGTAGACAATAGTTTGGAAGGATACATTACTAAATTTTTTTTCAACACAATAAGCTCATATAGTGAGGCAAAAAGAAATCTTTCCAAGGAGCATGAGGAAGATAATTGACATCTTTGAAAACTTGGATAAAGATCGATGTATGCAAAAAATGAATCCTAAGAATCGAGTTTGACAGTTAGAAGGACTGTGCGTAGAAATTTGGGATATGTCACAGAAGAAGTGCAAAAAAAATGGAGCAAATGAAGTTAAGACGTTCCCTCTTGATAATAGAACTGGACTACAAGGTTTACGTTTAAGGAGTGGAAGAATATTTCAGTTGGGAAAGAGAAGAAAAATTATGACAAGAAAAGGAAGTTGTAGTACGACCAGAGGAAAAGAATATGATGTAATTTTGCATTTTGACAAAGGTTCTTGGGATGAATAAGAGGAATATAAACTGATATCCGAAAGAGGAGAATAAGAAGTAGAATCTTCAGACCCAGAGTACAAGTATGATACACCTACATACCCATGCATGTTACCATAGGTAAGATCTAGAAACTCATCTCCCATTGGTTTTGTAAATACAAGTAATACTAACACTGTGAATAGCGGACAAGGGACTCTGGCTAGTCAATCCTTTTGTCCATGTGTAATATGAGTCATTATAATGGCTGGAAATGATATTAAGTGGTCGATATTTAATGGAAATGGGTTAGAATACCCAGAGAAACATTGGTTTCTATGTGAATCTATATGAACCATGTGACAGGTCTAATATGAAGAGATAAAGAAAGCACTGATGATCATGACTCTAAGAGGTCGTGCGCTCTTAGAGTTCTTTACCTATGTCCTCCACTTTTGGGGATCATTTGGGCAATAAACAATCATACCATCATAAAATTTAAGAGATGAATCTTATCATTTGAATATTCACCAATAAGGGTGCTCATACCAATTGATCCACTAGAAGGACACAGATATCTGGAACCGGTGCACAGTGAAGGACAAGGAAACCATCTCAACCATATCTAAAATATCATATATGTAGGAGATGACTATATAAATCCAACAACTAATGGAAATCTAAGTTGGTGGAGTATTAGCTTCTGTACATCTGATTTGGGTGAAGCATTAGAAAAATGTTAGAATCAGACGCATGAAGTAATCATGAGAATATACGCAAGAAATAGACAATATGCAAGATAGGTGGGAGCCAAGGTAAGTGATATTCTTACATATGAAGGTTTACCTAACCTTACATATTTTCTGACAGAGTTTGAAAAAAAAGTTACAGAGTCTTAGCGCTTGTCCTCCCTGTACTTTGTGCTAAAAGCTACTCCTGCTAGATAATGGTGTACACATAGAGAATCTATCTATGAATGCTCACAATCTAGAAAATTAATGGAGATAATATTTGGAGAAGAGATCACTTATACTGGTCATAAGTATACAAGATTGACAAATCCTGTCGAACGTATTCAGTATTGTCACACGACATGGAAGGAATATCCGCGACAGGAATGGGTTCATCACCTCATACATACATTAGACATGATACTAAGGAATTTGTATACATCATTTTATTTGTGACGAGGAACTCTTTAATGGGAGGATTTAGCTACTAGATTCAGACACACACTTGAGTTCGAAAATAACCATCCTTCGATTGATGTTTCATTGTAAGTGATGAAAATGAAGATATTTGAATATATCCCTATCATAATCGCAAAAAATTTAATTAATGCAGCATGACAATCCACCACTGGATGGAATACTACAACGTGACGAGAGAAATTGATGACGATGACCCGCTCGATGTAAACATTCCAGAGTGTAAAGGCACATGCAGAGTGGGAGCACTTGGCATTTCTAGCAACAAATTCCTGAGTCCACTCAAAGTTAAGAAAGTTAATATTGGCTTCTCAGAGAATACAAAATTTTCCAATATCAGAGATTATTGGGATGGCAATACTATAGGGAAGATTAAAGACTTATTGCATCACTTCTAGGATCTGTTCACTGCAAAATTTCTAGAGATGAAAGGAATCGTTGGAGACCTAGGAGAAATGTAAATACCTTTGAGGCCCGATGCAAAACCGGTCAAGCAATGACCATATCGATTGAATCCATGTTATAAAGAAAAATTCAAGGTAGAGCTAAATCGAATGTTGGACGTCGATATTATAGAACCTGTTGAAGAATCAGAATGGATCAGCCCAATAGTATTACATGGCAAAAGGGATGTGAGTGAAGTAAGAATTTGCTTCAACCTGAGAAAACTAAAAGACGTTTTTTTCCATGATCTATTTCTTCCTCCATTTACCAATGAGGTACTTGAAAGTATCATGGGTCAACATTCACTAATGGGTTCTATGGTTACCATCATATTTGAATCGTAAAGGAAGATCAACACAAGACCATATTTGCGAGGGAATGGGGGTGTTTCCAGTACATGGTAATTCCCTTTGGACTCAAGAATGCTCCTTCTATTTTATCCAGAATAGTAGTCAATTCCTTTAAAGACATTATTCACAATTTTTTTGAAGTCTACATTGATGATTAGACAATGTTTGGGATCATTAAGGATCATATTGAGATCCTTAGGATGATGCTAGTACGCTTTCGTCAATATCAAATTTCTTTAAATTTAAATAAACTCAACTTTTGCGCCCCACTTGGAATTATGTTGGGCCATGTGGTCTGTCGTGATGGAATGTTGTCTGATCCTGCGAAAATTGTGATCATCCTTGACCTACCATCACTGACCATAGTTAAGCAATTGCGCGCAACATTGGGACACACATGATACTACAGAAAATTTACCAAAGGATATGCGGAGGTGCTTGCTCCGATGGAAAAGTTGCTAAAGAAAGATGTTAAGTTCCAGTCGACATAAAGTTACCAAGAGAGTCTAGACATGTTGAAGAATAAGATGGTCACAAAACCCATACTTGTATTTTCATATTGGAAGAAAGCATTCCATGTACATGTTGATTCGTCATCTCTCGTGCTCATCATTGTACTAACACATCTTGGTGAAGGTTCGGTTAACCATCCTAAAGCCTTCACAAGCATGAAATTATCCACAGCAGAGAAGAATTATATGACAATGGAAAGAGAAGGGTTATAAATGGTATATGCTCGGCATAAATTCAGACACTACTTATTGGGTGGAGATTTTAAAATGTACACATACCATTCAACATTGAAATACCAAGTCAATAAGCCAGTGTTGGGGAGGAATATTTTTCGGTGGCTTCTAATTTTTCAAGAATTTGAATTTGAAGTAATTAATAAAACCGGTCAACGAAACTCAGGACCAAACCATCTATTGAGGATTGAAAGTTGAGAAGAACCTGTTAACCTTGACGATAGTCTCCATGATGCGCAACTATTTTCAATAACAATGTCTGATGATCAAGATAAAGACATCATACCATTTTTGAGAATGGGTTATGCACGAGATGAATTTACCACTACATAGACAAAACAATTGGTTTTTTGAGCTACAGAATTCCATTTAATCATTGAATAGTTATACAATATGGTCCCTTAAGAAAGTATATATGTTGAGTCTTAAAAGACGAGCGGCCAATGATACTAAATGAAGCACATGTTGGTGTCGCAGGAGGCCATTACACTGGAAGAGGAATGGTGAAAAGGATATTGCAAATGGGATTGTGGTAGCCTACCTTGCATGCATATGCATGAGATTACTATCGCAATAGTGATGTCTTCCAGAGAACGGGAAATCCATTGCGACAAGATGAAATGTCATTAGTACAACAAATAAATCTTCAAGCATTTGATAAATGTGTCATTGATTTTTTGGGTCATATTAGTATGATAGGGAAGCGCACATGGGAAAGATATATAATTACTGCAAATGATTACCTAAATAAATGGGGTAAAGCACCTCCAACAAAATATTGTACTCTTGCGACTACTGCGAAGTTTCTATTTGAAAATTTCATGACGAGATTCAAATGCCCAAAATTTTTGATAAGTAACCAAGGTGCATACTTTGTTAACCAGTTAAGTGAGGAATTGATAGAGGAATTCCAAATCCAACATAAAAAGACAAAGCTGTATCACTCTCAAGAAAATGATGTTATTGAAGCATTTAACAAAATTATGGAAAATGTGTTTACAAAGATTTTCAATGTCCAACTGGACGACTGAGATCAGAAACTTTTCGCAGTCCTGTGGACATATCACACGACCTATAAGAGTTTGTTATGTCGAAGTCAATTTTGTTTGGTATATGGGAAAGAAGTTTTCATGCCAATGGAATACATTGTACTAATCTTAAATATTATTGCAATCACAAAGATGACAGATGTTGTTGATGTCGAAGAACGACTATCACAACTAGCAGAGTTGGAAGAAGAACATTTTGTCATTGGATATCATCAAAACGTTGAGAAAGAATGACAAAAAGTATGCCATGATCGACACATCAAGAATAATCAATTTCAGGTTGGAGGACTTCTTCTTCTGTATGATAGAAAATTCTTCAAGCATCCAAGTAAGTTAAAAACACTCTAGTTAGGACCGTATGTTGTCATGCATACCACTGCTAGAGGTGTAGTGCAATTGCAAAAGTTGGATGGAAAACTTGTCAAATGACTAACTAGTAAATGGAAGTTGTACGAATCCTTATTAGGATAGTTGTGACTCAGTTGAGGGAGAGAGAGAGAGAGAAAGAGAAGATAAAATAAAATAAAAGAGTAGAGAGAAGAGAAAAATGAAAAAAAAGAGGAAAGAAAGAAAGAAAATTTTTCTTTAACCCCTAGAAATATGTTGTTACAAAAGCAAAGATCGTCATAGAGTGCTAGTAAGTTGCAAGAGAAATAAAAATTTTGTCACAAACTCTCTGTCTGTCGCAGGTGGAAAAGTGAAGGAGAGGACACCCCATCTATCGTAGGAAAATGATCTATTGAAGGAAGGATACTGGTCACAAGAAATAGAGATGTTTTCGCGAGGAATTTGAGTCACAAAAACTATAGTTGGCCATCATTAATTTAAAAATACTGAGAAATTTTGGTGGCATACTTTTTAGTTAGTTCCGTCGTGATTACATAATAATGACAATGATGTGATAGGGGAAATTGACTCCTTCAATAGTGGTTTTCGTATGATGATTCAGACAATTTTCCCATTTGACGAATCGTGTTGTCACCATTACACTCATTATCCACATGTGTGAATTTCTGACTGATGGAAGAGTCAAATGTTCGTAGACTTCATCCTTCACCTTCATTTCATTATGTTGCATTCAAAAGAGGAATTTCTCTCTGCAAATCTAAGGTTCGAAGTAAGTTTTTTTTGTTCACAGAGTATAGCTATTTTGAATCCCACTACCAGTGCAGTTACAAACTCTGCCATTAAAACTTCGTTACCCATGCTCATTATGGAAGACACTGCTGGATATGTTCCACTGTAGGAAAAGGATGGACTGGAAACTGAACAAGCTCCAGTCATCCATGTAGTAAGGTTATGACTCCACCCACCTGGTTCGTCAACTAAGAAGCGTTCTGGTACCTGCAATAATAAATTTGTCTCAACACTAACTATGGAATATGAAGAAGCAACGGTTGAAATTCAATACCATGCGATATTCCTCCTAAACTGCCAGATACACTCATGGATAAAATCACCACAATGTAAATTATCGATTGGTAAAACCACCAATACGAACCAAAGTTTGTATAATGACAAAAGACGACGAAACCTTGCAGCATCACCATCAACTGTACAAGAATCTCAAGATATAGTTGGTGATGTTTACATAAGGGAATAAGATGAGATGACATATTTCATCAACAATGGAGAAGGGCTAATGAAAAATTTCTTTTTGTGGGGAGGAATAAGTCAAATAAAAGATTGTACAAGAAAACACTTGGGATTTCATCTTCAACTTTCCAAGAAGCTCAGATATAATTAGCGATGTCGGTGAACTTTCCCCTTCGTTGATCCTACCACTCCAAAGAAATAACTTTTTGAAATAGAATAAAGAAGAAAAATAGCAACAGAGGATGCAAATAATATAAAATAAGAAGCGGCATTGTGTGCAAAGTTCGTCGGCCAAGTTTCTCATACTTGGGAAGCATTGATCAATGACACAGAATTGAATGGAGTCGTAGAGGAGCTACGCACAACTGAGACATGAGCAACTCAACTGAAGAATGAGATGAAGAAGTTACCCTTATCATAGAAAATGGATAAGGCCATGGAAATGAAGAAAATCCAATAGAATGTTGTAGTGCTCCACACTTAACAACAACAAGGGACTAATAGAGTCGCAGATTTGCTGGATGAAGCAGAAAGAGTCACATGCATCATTGATCATGTACATCAGAAGGTGCAATGAGCAGCAAAGGCCACTAGAATCATAACGTCAGAACACATCTGTTCCAACCTTGTCAAACAATTGTAAAAGGAAGAAAATGACGTGCAACAAGAGACAAATGAGATAGTGAAAATCTTTGAATATTTTCGAAAAAAAATCATTACAAATGTGAAAGTTACAGAATAACATTGCTTGGATTGGGATGAGCCACATATGAGTGTTGGGGTCTTGTTTTTCTATGAAAAGATAGGCAGAATAGAATTCAGTTAGAATTATGCTCGGAAGATAAAGAGCCCGGTTGCAGGGAGAAGACGTTGTGACCAAAGAAGATGAAGGAGGAGGAGAAGCTATGACAGAAGTAGTTGTGGAAGGAAGAGCAAGGTAGAAGAAGTTGTTACAAAGGCAGTTGCGATAGAGGAATACAAAAGAATATAAGAAAGAAAGAGTTAAGAAATAACAAGTAGTCATAGAGGAAGCTATGACAGGAGAAGAGTTCATGATAGAAGAGAAGTTGCAACAGAAGGAAAGGATGCCACGAGATCAGTCACGATGAAAGGAACCGCGATAGAGAAGGTGTGTAGCGGCACAATAAATGGAAATGACAGCTTGAGAGATCCTGAGTATGAATTTGGCTAGATTCACACGTGATGTAAGGAATAAAAGCATATTTATATTTTAGGCCAATAGTGCCTACTGACAAGTGTAACTAGAATAGGAATGATTGTCTGTTGGCTAACAAAATGAAGTCGATTGAATGCAACATGTAAAAAGTCTATAATAGGAACAACCCAAGCTATATGTGGGTTACTTCTTCACATACACTTACTGGGGATAACTTGTGTACTACTTGTTGTTACTTTTCTTAGTTGCTAGTTAGTTAGTTTTGTTTGTAAGAAGCGTAGTTGATCGAGGCTGTGTGCATATCGACAATAGAGTCGAGGAGAAGAGTAGTCGCTACAGGATGTGTGTAGATCGATAGTAGAGTAAGTAGGAGAATATTGAATGACAGAAGAATAGAGAGAATGAGAGAAGAGACGAGTCTATATAGACAAGAGAAAAAGATCTAGAACAAAGTTTGCAGCTAAGTGCGAAGACAAAATGTGCCATATATTTCTCATGCCAAATGAAGAGCACCTTTGTAGGTTTTTTCGGATGGGTTTCCACGTTAAATACTATGTCATTGAGTAGATGACGAATGTGTTTATGTCGCATGAATATATATGATGAATTTGTTTAAGTTGCAGGAATGTATATTGTGAATAAGTGTTTATGTATTTGGTTATGAATCAACTCTCTTATTCATGAGTTTCACTATTGATAGATAACATGTGTGCTAAAGAATATTATGTTGTTATAATCTCTCTCGACGGATAAGTTAAGAGTGTCTTATCTGTGCATATTAAGAATAAGCAATACACCCACCGACTTTGGTCGAGCAAGTGGTAAGGTGCCAAGGGAGAAGAAATCCCCACCCAACTATGGAAACCTGGTTCCTTTCAGTTACCCATAGGAGATATCCCAAATGAGACTGCATCCAAACATCGTAGGTGTTGTGGACTCAACCTTACTCTGTCGGACAGATATCTTAAGCTTTGTTGCATGCAACAAAAAGTTAAAACCTGGGTCGAAGGGAGAAATTCCAACAAAACCCTCTCTCCAAATGTATGATCTCAAAGTATAATTCAACAATAACTTATAGTACATTTATAAAACTTTATTATTAATAAGAATAATCAATACCTTACAATTTCGATAATTTTTTTTATATAACTTAATGTTACTTTCATTATTCGAAGAGAATGTCCAACTACTACTTTGGTGTATGAACTAAATTTAAAACTTTGTGTAGAGAACAAAAACACAATTAGTCAACCACTCAATCTATTGTCGGTTAACATCCACTTATACATGGATGCATTCACACAATTTTATGTGCAATTATACATGAGTAACCTAAGTGAAAAATTACTAAATACAATGTAATTTAGTGCATAACAAACAAACTACAAAATAGTACAAATAACGATGTCAATATGCTTCAACAGTTATATGAGTAACAGTCAAATGTCAAGAAAATCAAGACCATTTCTACCTCGTTGACTTCTGTTAACAAATGTTCAGGAAACCACGCACCACGCACGCTGTAAAATTTCCAGGATGCCTACTTTAGCAGGCAAAAAAGTGCACGTCTCGTCAGTTATGGAGGGAGAAAACGGGAGCGCGCAGCCTGGAGGATCCATGATCTCCAAGTCCCCTTCGAAGATTCGTATCACCGTCCCCATAGATGGCCTCAAAGCAGAACTACTCTGAATACAACATAGAGCCGTCTCGATTAGTCGATACGCTTCGTCCCAATCCTGTGCCCTTTTCAGGTTCAATCTGCCCTCGATCAGTTCTTCCATTTTCCCTTCCTTTGCTTTGAGGAAAGCAATAGAGGGAAAAAACCAGTGCTCACAATCTTGAAAAAACCAGTGCTCAGAATCCTGAGAATTGTGCACGTTCTTGCGCCCACTGATGATCTCGAGAAGCACCATCGCGTAGCTGAAGACGTCGCTCTTGGATGAGATTCCCTGCTCAAAAATCCACTCGGGCGCCATGTATCGTCACCACACGACTTTCCAGATCTCTATCCAGAGATTTTGCCATGCCAAAATCGGACACTTTCGCCTTGAAATTCTCATCAACCAGAATGTTGGATGTCGAGATGCAGATAACAAACCCTAGAATCCTCGTGCATGTTAAAAAGTCCCCGGGCAGTTTGGAGAGCAATCGAGTATCTGGTCTTCCAATCCAACGGTTTCTCTGAAGCGAACAACCATTTATCCACAGACCCGTTGGCCATTAATTCGTACACGATAATTCGATGTCTCCCTTCTACACATAGACCCCGCAAAGTCACGATATTGGAATGATTGATGGTAGCAATTTCTGCACAAAACTCTCTTTGTCCTTGCCCTGCCGGATTCACCACACATTTGAGAGCCACTCGACTGCCATCCCTCAAAATTGTTGGAAATATTAATTACTTGTAGATCCTTAACAGATCACAGCCGACTCTGGCAGAGTCCCGTATCAGTTCCGTCTTTATCAGTCAGTGTGATAAGGTTCACAACTCTGCAATGTAATCCTGTGGAATTAATTTTCTGAAGTTAAGTTGATAGTTATTACAGCCATTAATGGCAAGTATGTAGATTCATTAAGAAACAATTTTAGTTCGCCTATAAATAGAAGAAGAAGTTTATAAAATCACTTAGTGAGAAAGAGAAAAAAAAGAGAACAAATTTGTATTACATTTTGTTATTTCTGGAGAGTTATATATATCAAATAATTTATGCTTGAAATGCATGTTTGGTTAGCTTAAATTTTCTCTCGAATTGTTTGTGTGAATGTTGTTTACATTTACGGGTTGAGTGAAAGATCAAAGAATCTATAAATTTCTCACCCAATAAAAGTTCGAGGTTTTACGAGAGAGTGGTGGACAAGTCTTCCTAAATATTTGGTTATATTTTTTTATAATTCTGTTGAATTTTTCATTGTGTCGGTTTTTACTTCATATTACTGGTTGGTGAAAAACATTATTGATTTCATAAGTCTTTAGACCAAGAAACTTCTTTTATGAAATTCCACTAAAAGAGTTTAAGTCATAGATGTTGTACAACCGACAAGTTGTCGAAGTGAACTTGTCCAAGAAAAACACATTAGTAGAACCGACAAGTAGAGGTTAAAAAGTCGGGTCCATAAGTTCGACCATATTGGTAGACTTGTCTAGTAGAAGTTAGACAAGTTTCATTTGACAAGTAAAAAGAAAAAAGAGGACGGTGTGAAAATTTTATAACTCAGCGGTAACTCAAGTTTGTTGGCTCCGTTTTTGCTATATGGTATCAGAGCAAGGTTTAGGAAAGAATTATGAATATTGGTCTCTAACAATGAAGGATTTGTTTAGAGGTCAAGATGTATGGGAGATAGTCCGTCATGGTTATGCAGAACCAGCAGCTCAGACACCATATAATAGTCTCACACAAGCTGAGAAAGATTTCTTGAGGGAACAGAGGAAAAAAGATGGAAAAGATTTGTTCTACACACATCAAACCATGCATGAAAGAATACTCCCAAGAGTAGCAGCATCAATTAACGATAAGCAGGCATGAGACACATTCGAGAGCACCTATCAAGGCTTGGAGAAGGTAAAGACATCCAAGTTGCATATTCTTAGAAGAGATTTTCAATCTTTGTCAATGAAAGATTTAAATATTGTAGACAGATTCTACACCAGAGGTGTTGGTTTGATAAAGCAACTGAAATCTCATGGAGAAACCATAGAAGACCAAAGGGTTGTTGAAAAAATTATCAGAAGTCTTCCCCCAAGATTTGAATCCTTGGTTGTGACCTTGGAAGAAAACAAAGATATGTCGGTTTTTACCATTGATGAGTTCCAAGCTTCACTCATTAATCATGAACACAGAATCAATAGAACAAACACAACATTGGAAGGTGCATTTGTAACGCAGTCATCCATAAGTCGTGGTAGAGGCAGGGGGAGAAACAACTCCAGAGACAGAGGAAGAAGTTCTTCAAGAGGAGGACGTGACAGAAGTCTTGCAAATGTCGATGGTAGAGGAGAGAATCAAATTCCAAGTCAGCCAAGTGGCCAGAGGATTGATAAATAAAAAAATCCAATGTCATTATTGTAAAAAATTTGGTCATTATGCATATGAATGCAGGAAGAAACAATATGACCAAGGAAGGAAAGGCCCAAATAATTTGACCAACACTAGCACTCTGGAAAGTGCAATGTTAATGGTGTTGTTGAGGCCCAGAAGTTCGTAGGCGGAAACAGTAAAGGATTCTCCCCAATCAACGTTCCCAACTAGCCCGTTGACTGTTTGGTAGGGAATCCGTCTGGTTTACGGTCCGGCTACCGTAGGTCAAAGTAACACAAGGGTTTACCGGTTGCGGCCCGATCCACCGGAATTTGTATTTTTTGACTTAATATATGCAATGCACATGCCTATCTTAACCATGCAGGGTGATAAAGATGCGTGGAACTACACAATGTGCTGCGCAGGTTCTTACCTCTCGTCTTAGGTTCGCAAACACCTAAACCACATATGCGACCATGAAGAAAAACAACTAACTATCTAAACAACTAACTATCTATCCCTGGGGAGCCAAAAGAATAATTATTTGTGAGTAATGTGTTATTTCCATGTATGATAAACAAATTTACAGATAGCTGATATTTATGTTTACAACACATGAATGAGAAAATATTCTATCAACCAGATAGCCAATTGTTATATGAGCCACGTACATTACTCCAGGTGAATTTTCCACAAATTAAATCAGAAATCATTCAACAAGACATAGGTCATAAAGTTAGAACGATCTCACGATTTATGGACACAAGCTGAAAAATAAAGTAGTTCATCTTCCTGCCACCCATGGTACCACATTTGGAAACTTCACAACTCTTTCTCCAACAGGCAAACTAAAATATTTTATTGCAAAAGGAAGTAGTTCTTCTTACAATATGTCCTCCAGTCTTCCTGGGAAAAGCCCCCTCTCTTCTCTACGTTTCCTATTTTTATACAAAAGCAAAAATTGGTTGGGCTGCCCAAAGTGACCTTTGGGCTTCCCAACCCTTTTGTCTTCCCAACGTTTCATCTTTTTCAAAAATCCTTTTACAAGCGTATTAAATTACAACAAGGTTGACCGGTCCTCTTTTGAGGAGGGTTCCGCTTGGTTTCCCAAGAATTTCTTCCACGCTGTTGTTTCAGCAACGAGATCTTCAAATGAGCTCGGCTCCAAAAACTGAATGTTTAGCTCGAACTTTTCAGCCTGGTTTCTAATGGCCTCTACCCTGGCTATGTTCAAACGCACCTGCTCTTCTAAGAGCTGTATACTGACGGCTGTATGGCATATTTCATTTTTTAGCGTTTGATCATCAATAGCTTTGATGCATTGTACTCTGGCTTCTTCATCTTGTTGTCCTTTCTGCAACATTTCTACATATGCATCATGATCAGGGAACTCATATAGCCTCTGCTTGGATTCTATATGACATCTGTTGTAGGTAACCAGGGCTCTCCTGAAGAATTCTACGCAGACTCCTTTGGTCTTCTTGACAGTTTTTTGGAATTCTTCTGCAGTATTGATAGCGAATTCTATCAGATCATGGTCCCATTTAAGGGCTTGTTTATCCTTGGATGGTAGCTTAGCTGGGACTTCCTCTTCATTCTCTACCCTTGCTATCCTTGTAGTTAATACTTCGAGGATGTCTTGGGACCTGTCAACAAAATAAGAAGTTGTTTCCAAGATTTCTTCAAGTCGGCTATCAATCTGGAGGACCTGGCATCTTTCTTCTTCTAGAGCAGTTTGCAGGTGTAGCACTTTAGCTTTCTGGGCCAGGATGTGTTCTTTAACTCGCTGTAGATCATCCTGCTGTTCTTTTGCTGCTTCCAGCTGCTCTTTCAGTCCTTTAACGTATGCGGCATTGGACTCATAGATAATAGACTGCTTCGCTTCTAGGTCTTGTATCTTTGCCTTCAACTGCTCCTTTTCATTCTTTAAGTCTTGGATTTCCTGTTGTGCACTTTCCAGAGCCTCATGTGTTGTTTCCTTGGCCTGTGCTTCTACCTGGATGGCGCAGATTTCACTCTTTGTGGCCTCCATTTCTCTCAGCACATGTTCATATTTTCTCTTAAGTCTATTGCCTTCTTCCCTTTATTTTCTCAGGGTGTCCTTAAGCTGAGAGGAGGTCTTCTTGGATGACTATTTCAATCATCATTCTGTCTATGTTATCCTCTGAAGCATGTATTGCTGCTGTCCCGACCCTTATAGTAAACCTTGGATCTACATCTATTCCTACCATCATAACCTTATATGTTATCATTTTGCTGGCCATTTTTTCTGCCCCTACCTTTCTTTCTGTTCTCCTCATTATTCTTTTAGTGGCCCTATCATAATATACGGTGCTGAAATCAGGGACTTCTTCACCTTTTTCCTGCACGAAGGGTACCAGCTGAATCATAGAGGCAGCAGCTTCGATGGTAGTGGGCACTTGAGGGACCTGCACCTCGGGGTTTTCCTCTCCCTGACTCAGCCCTGATGATGTTCCGGGAGCTTGCTGTTGTGTCAACTTAATCTGTTCAGCCTCCTGCTCTCGCAGTTCTTCGTCTAATTTTCTCTGGGCATCTTCAGCTTCTTGCCTAGCAGCTTCTTCTGTTTCTCTGGCTGCTTCATTGGCTCATTCAGCTGCTTCCTGGGAAGCTTTCCTCTTGTCTTCTTCTCCCTTTCTCATCCACTCTGCAGCCTCATCTTCCAGCCTCCGAGCCTCCTCTCTTATTCTTTTGGCTGCTTCTTCAGCCTTAGCTTGCTCGGCTTTATCTTGTTCAGATCCTTTCCCACCCTTGGTGGGGTTCTTCGGCTTGAATATTTTCCTAAGTGCTGCCATGTTAGGGGCATTCCTATAGACCGATTCGTCTTTATCGTAATGATGGCTGTATTCGAAGTATACTTTATGTTTCCTGAAGTGTTCCGCTACTTTGCTATGAGTGTCATTTTGTCTGAAAGTCATCTCGCCAAAGCGGAACTTCCCAAGCTCCTCTACAAATTCTGCAGCCTGCTTCACATTGGCGAAACTACAGCTGCCTAGCTTAAATGGTAGAGGTGGATAGGCAGCCTTCTTTTTCTGAAACAAGAAGTGACCAATACCGTCAATAAACACTTGTCTTACTGCCTCTTTGTGGACTATATAATCCGTGGCATACTTTGGTAGTAGATGGGGTGTCTTTGATCCCTCATACATTCTAATATACATGCCATTTTCGGTCAGGAAATAATCTCCATACTCTTCAATCACTTGCATGGCATCTTCAGACATACAATCACATCCCCCCCAGAAGATGAGCTTGTATAATGGCATAATAAATTGCTCACATACTTCTTGGTAGTGACCGTGGTACAGATGATCCCATAATGGTTTGTAAGCTGAGTAAATAGGCATTTTGTCCCTATCCCATACACACTGGAGGCCTGGGAAAGGTTGGTTACAGAGTATGCAATCTATCAGAATCGAGCTCATATAAAACTCAGATCTTTTCCGGGCTTCTCCTCCTTTTGCTGCAGCTACACAAGAGGAGAGACTAGTCGATACCAGGCTAGCCCAATTGAAGACCGTTCCTTCTATTGACACATAGAAAATCAGGGGTATCCATTCAAATTTGAATAACCTACCATTAGCCCTCCCGAAAATCCTATTCAGCATTAGGGCTATGAATCTGTAAGGGGCTCTAAGGCTGGCTGTGTCATAATCTTCGGTTGCTCTATGTCTATAGAGCTTCCCTGGTAATAGCATTCTCCTCATGGTTTCTACTAAATCCATTCTGAGGTTGTCCAACCACTCATTGGACAAGAAGACCTGAGGTTCAGGCAGATGGTAAGCTAAGGCCACGTATCCAGGGCTAAATGCAGCATAGCCCTAACCCTCAACATTACACATAAGCATTGTGTCATGGTTGGTGTGTGGTAGGATCCATTTCATCACTTCCGAGCATGGAAACAGCTCTGGCCTGGTGGCGACCTTCATAATGGCAGATTTTTCTATATTTGCGTAAATGGGTGCTTCCTCAAGACCCATGTCTGGGACTTCCCTGCGGGAAATCAACCTATATATTTCTCCCCATTTATATTCAGGTTCAACCCCTGTGACACATTGGGTGTCCTCATAGATGTACTCAGTTTTTGTTTCTGCTTCGGGTACTGATACTTCTTCCGCTGCTGGGGCTTTCTTCTTCTGCCTTCTGGACATTGTGAGTTCATCTTGCAATGTAAAACATTATGACATTTAAGCAGTTTGAATTTGTGACGTTGTGCATCAATTCATCCTTCCTCAAATGTATCATAATTGTGTCCATTCAATAAAATCAAATATAAGTTCCTCATATTGAGTAACCGCACTGCACAGTATTGTGTAACGTGCTGTTATCCCATGCAGCTAATACATATATTATTCAACCTTACAATGCCTTATGAATGAACTATCTTATGATCTATTCTACATGCAGCAAGTTTATCAGTCATATTAGTGTTAGCATGAAATCTACATGAAACTGCAATATGCCACTTTTCGCATTGTAACGATACAAACAAACTAGCATATTATGTGCAATGTGCAATATTTCGCCATTAATCTGTTTTATTAACAAACGGAGTGAAGGTTCGCGACAGTCAACAATTTAACTATAGAGCTCAGCACACGCGAGACTAATGACGACTCAAGCGGCCTACGGCGGAAAAACTCCATTAACCTGACCATACATCATTCGGGAAACATTTACTTTCTGCCCTGGATATTCCCATGGAAAACCACCCGAGCTGCTCTCAACCCACGCATTACAAACGGAGAAACCTCCCCTTAACAAGCTAGGGCTTTCAGGCGACGGGAACCGAAAGGGCTGCTAGGGGTTTCGCAATCGACACGGGCTGCGACTGGAGCAGCGAAGGAGCGACACTGTCGACCGTAAAATCTCTTTCAACAACCCAGTGCCCCCCGACAAACCAACGAATTCTTTGACGGAACTGCGCCTAATCGCGCGGGAAAAACAGCCTGGGTTCAAAACCCCTGGCAAGCACTTAGGGAAATAACCGCCCACCAGACTCCCCAAAGCAAGAATCCAACCCCGACCACACCCTATCTATCATGGCCGTGCAGTAAGGCCTGGCGCAGACGACGTAACGACCGTCTGCGCCTAAACTTTTAAACACTTGCGCGCAAGCAATGACTAACAGGCGAAAAGTAATTGGCTTAACAGGTTAAAAACGCCCCCCCTCACCCTAGGTTAAGATGATAACCGACCTAAACAAGCTTAAACCCTAGCTGGGCGAGGGAAAAAACGCTGGGAACCCTAACCACGGTAGAAAATCAAAATCATTCAACGCAATGGGAAAAAAAACGAGATGCACCTACCTGGAAAACTGGCGAAATGATCCAGCTGATGACGATTGGAATTCCACCCTCGCCACCTGGAAGCTGGTACAGTGACAGCTAGACCTTCTCTCGGCTCGAAACACGACATCTCAACTCACCAGGATAGTGCTCGATAATAAAATAAAATGATACAATCCCCAAACTGTCACACCGTATATATAACAAACACCACACGTGCAAGCAGTTAAATCGGGCGCGAAACGAAAGCGGCGTCGGGCGACTAGAGCTTCAGTCCCTCCGCAACGGCGGACCACCCCCAATACCAAATCACCCGAACGGCTACATATAACGCACGAATGAGAACCATACATCGGGCGTCGACGGATACCTTGGTCGGATGACCAAGAGCCCGGACCCCTCCGCAACGGCGAATGATTGGAGTATGATGTCGTCCGCAACGGAGGAGTAAGAGATAGCCCAGTGCTCCGCTACAAGGTTGGCGACAACAAACACACATCGGAGCGTTGAGGCAAGTCTACTTCTACACTGATCCGCAACGGCGGCGCTCAAAACCACAACTCGGACTGCAACATCGGCCACGGAAGTATTCAACCTCTCCCGATGCGGAATAAAAATCACCAGAAACATAAAGGACACGACAACCACCCGCAACGGTAAAACAAAGTAAACAACCTCCGCAACAGTCGGCGTGGAAAAGGCAATCCAGAGTAGAAATTCACCCACAACGGCGGCGTGACCAAAAACGATCAAGAATTGAAAAACACCCGCAACGGCGGGCTCGTCAAACGAATTAACTCCCGATACAAGAAGGTTTTGAATGGTTTTGCAAGTCGAAAAGGAGCTCAATTAAAGATGGGATTCCTTAAACATTTAAATGAGGAGAAACCAATCGATTGATAGCAACCCAATTTCGAGAAGACGATTCAAAAACCCAAAGGCCAAAATCAATAGGCTGAAATCAAGAAAAGAACTGACTAATTCAAAGTAAAGGAGGGTCCCAAATTTTTTTGAATTTTGGGAAATTGTTGCAGATGCAACAGGTGTATACATCTCCACTTGAATGCAATGTAGTCCAAGAAAGTACACATGAAATATGCTACTTAGATTCAGGCTGCAACAATCATATGAGTGGTAATTTAATTTTGTTTTAAAGTCTAGATAATTCAGTTCAAACTGATGTTATGCTTGGAAACAATGTCCAAGTTACTATTTTGGGAAAAGGAACTGTTGGTATTCTAACCAGACAGAGGTAGAGTAAGTATATTCCTGATCTCTATCATGTTGAAGGTATGAAACATAATTTGCCGAGCATTGGACAACTAATACAGAATGGCTACAGAGTCTACATAGAAGATGATCACTGTGTGATTAAGGACAAGTGTCCAAGCAACCAGCTGATAGAAAAAGTGTCAATGACAAGAAAACACTTGTTTCCATTGAGGATAGTTCCAGACATGAAAGGAAAGACAAATATAGGAGCTGCATTGAAGGCATAAAGTAAAGAAGCAGTCGAGCACCTCGACAAGAAATAAAATGGCAGGGCTGATTTTCAGGATGCATTTCAAAGAGAACTTCAGGATGAATCTTGGTTGTGGTATTTCATATTTGGACATCTGAATTTTTGTGGGTTGAAGCTACTTCACACAAAGAGTATGGTGAAAGGATTTCCATTGATCGACATGCCAGAAAGGGTTTCTAAAGGATGCATTTTTGGAAAGCAACATAGAGAGAATTTTCGAGTTGGAAAGTCATATAGAGCATGCACACCATTTGAAATTGTGCATTGATATTTGTGGTCCAATGCAGACATCATCCATTGGTAGATGCAACTATTTTCTAACTTTTAATGATGACTACTCAAGAAAAACATGGGTATATTTTCTAAAACATAAATATGAGGGATTTAATTATTTTCAGCAGTTCAAGGAACTCGTGGAGAACCAGAGTGGACACTGCATAAAAATTTTAAGGACCGCTAGAGGAGGTGAATATGATTCAAATTAATTTCTAAATTTTTTCAAGACCCATAACATGCAAAAGAAATTCACTACACGCTATACACCTCAGCATAACGATGTTCCCGAAAGAAAGAACATAACCATTATGGAGATGGCACACAACATGATGAAAGCCAAGCAGTTGTCAAATGAATATTGGGCTAAAGCAGTCGCAACTGCTGTATACATTATGAACCGATGTCTGACAAAGAGTGTGAAGAACAAAGTTCCTCAACAACCATGGACATGTATGAATGATAGTGTTTCTCATTTAAAATTTTTTGGTTGTGTTGCATATGCTCATGTTCCATATGTACTGAGAAAGAAACTAGACAACAAGGTACATAAATGTATTTTTGTTAGATACTTTGAAGACAAAAAAACATATTAGTTGTATGATCATGTCACATGGAAAGTGATAATGAGTCGAGATGTTCAGTTTGTCAACAATGAATCATGGGATGGAACTATCGACATAAATGTCAAGATTGTGTCAAATGTTGACAATGATGACATCGCAGACAAAGTGGTTCAAACACCACATGTAAGTCAACCAGTTGCAACATCGTCGAATCCCATGACACTGCGACATGGTTCAACACAAGGACCATTGACACAAGTGGAAGCTCAATCTACGTCGACAAGCACACCAAGAGGACAACAGACTCCATCAAGCATTGCGTCGATCATGACATCGACAGAACCGATGAAGACAAGAAGTATGCGTGAAATATATGAAGATGGTACACCAAATTCATTCTCTCTCTTTGCATTCTTTTCTCCTATATATGATCCACTAACATTTGAAGAAGTTATCGAAGAAGAAGTATGGGCACAAGCCATGGATGAAGAGATAGAATGCATTGAGAAGAATCAAACATGGGAGTTGGTTGATGTACCAAAATACAAAGATGCAATCAACATCAAATGGATTTAGAAGACCAAGCAAGATGTTCATGCGAATGTGCAGAAGCACAAAGAAAGATGGTAGCAAGAGGGTTCACACCGCAACCCAACATAGATTTCAATGAAACATTCGCATGAGTTGCACACATGGATACAATATGAACAGTTTTGGTTGTTGCTGCAAAAAAAATGGCATGTTTATCAAATGGATGTTAAGTCGACATTTTTGAATGGCTATCTAGAAAAATGCACTCTATGGTTTGAAGCAAGCTCCTAGAGCTTGGTATAGTCAGATTGATTACTATCTCACTGAAACTGGATTTCACAGAAGTGAAAGTGAACCAACTTTGCACACCAAAGTCAATGAGAAAAGTAAGGTGTTAATTATCTTCCTGTATGTAGATGATTTAATATTTACTGGTGACTTTGGCATAGAAGAGTTTAAAGCAGTCATGGAAAGTGAATTTGAAATGACTATCTGGGGCTTATGAATTTTTTTCTGGGCATTGAAGTTCAGGAATATGAAAGTTGTATATTTATATCACAGTCTAAATATGCAAGTGAAGTTTGAAAAGGCTTAATATGTCTAATTGCAAGCTATCCCCAACACCTGTAATAACAGGTTTAAAATTGAGCAAAGATGATGATGGATCAACTGTAGATCCTACGCTGTTTAAAAGGATGGTTGGTAGCCTTATGTAATTAACAACGACAAGACCAGAAATCATGTATAGAGTAAGTATGATCTCAAGATTCATGGATTCACCAAAATACTCTCATTGGCAAGCAGGTAAAATAATTCTGAGGTATGTAAGTGGCACAATAGACCTTGGAATTATGTATTCAACCATAGAAAATTTTAAACTCATTGGATATGCTGACAGTGACAATGGAGGTAGCATATATGATAGGAAGAGCACATCTGAGTAGACATTTCATTTTGGTACAGGTGTTGTTTCATGGGCATCAAAGAACAAACCATAGTAACTATGACTTCAGCAGAAGCAGAGTATGTTGCATTGATAAGTGCTACGTGTCAAGCTGTCTAGATGTGGAGAATGTTAAAAGAGTTGTCACATAATCAACAAGAACCAACAACCATCTTCTATGACAAGAATCCAGCCATAGAATTATCAAAGAATGATTTGTTTCACAAGAAAACCACGCACATCGACACAACGTTTCATTTCATAAGAGATTTGGTGGATGTTGGAGGAGCAAGTCGGTAAGTCGACTTGAATGACAATTGACTTAGTCGATCAGTCGACTAAGTCAGTTAGCCTACTAGTTAGAGATTAGGTCGGCCACATAAGGGCTTGTTGTTTGAGTGAACCGACAGGTAGTTATTTGTAACTATTTGTAATTCCTATATATTCGGCTGTTGAGCCAAATGAGAAATCGGTTCAGTTCTCTGTATTGTATGGACCCTCTCCTGTTAATATAATCTGTTATTCCATCTATTTGTTCTTATCTCTTGTCTCTGTGATGTATGTATGTTTTAGTATGTATTATTGGTAACCTTATGTGATCTGTGAGATTACAACATTGGTTTCGTTGCTAGTAGTACATTTCTGAGATGTATGCAAGCAAATGATATTAGAACAGTAGATTAAGGACTAGTGGGAGCGTAAAGTAGGAAATTATTTGCAGAATTACGCACGGAGAAAAAGATTGATGACCGCACAAGAAAAGGAAAGATTCTTTATGGAGATGCATGAGAAGTTTGTAGAATCAGTGCCCCAGCTGCTGAAGAAACTCTTGGATGAAAAAGCTAGAAGGAACTAAAGATCAACAGTTACTAGAAAAACTGATTCGAGGGGGAAGAAGAAAGTTGTAGGAGTGGTTCAAAAATATCGTCGACGAATTTTGTGAGGAGCAAGCAATAGAAGGAAGGACTTCGGTGGAAACCATCAAAAGGAAATTCTACACAGACCACAGCGAGCAATTTTTGTGTTCCTTACCAACCTTGCTATTTAAGTTCCTGATCAAGAAAGGAGTGGGTCACATTGTCGAACCTCGTCCATCACTTCTCAGACCACCATTAAACCCTAACTGGGCAAAAAAACAAAAGAGGTGGGAAAAATTCATTGACAAAAGGGAGTGGGAATACTTCCTAAGCAAGTAGACAGAACTACCCAGGATTTCTAAAGCATCGGGTAGGCTATGGGTGGGTAGCTGGTCATATGTCAGGATAAAGTGGAGTGGATTCTAGTTGAGTAAGGAAGATACCAATCACCAGTAATGAGAAGTGAGCCTAAAAAGGAAATCGAGAGGACAGTGTCACACAAAGGTACGACGGACTTCAAGAAAATAGAGAGGGAGAAGAGGCTACAAAGAAGGGAAGAAAGAAGATAAAGAGCCTTATCACTGCAGAGAGGAATGCGTACTAGGTTGAGTAACCAGGAAAGAGATCCGCCAGAGTCAGGTCATGACCAACAAGAAGAAGGCGTGGAAGAAGAGGTGTCCCCTATGGAAGAAGAATTGTGTATAAATCAACGAGAATCTCTCCAATTAGAAGTTTCTTAGGAGGTAAAACCTCTATCTCCAATGAATCCGAGTACCTAGATACGAGCCATTGTCGAAGAGGACCTTAGACTACGAGCTGGTGACTTTGGTATATGGAGTTGACTAGACGACGAGACATACACTGGTAGACATCTAATTATCCATCAACCATAAGAGATAAATTGGGTCACGCTTCAAATGGTACAATACAACCAAAGTATCCACTTACTTTACCCCACACATGAAGGAGAACCCCCCTGCCAAATACAACTTTGGAGAACATAGAACATTCAGAACTGCGGACGAACAATTGCAATTGGACATTGACAGAAGAAGTCGACAATAATCGACTGCGGGTCGAAGAAGAAATGAAAACTAAAACAACTGACTAAAATGAGAGTTATGTTAAAAATTGTTACGCATACAAGAATAAGAAAATAACCCCACTGCCCCCACCACCACCTCCACCACTGCTACCTCCTGAAGAAGAAAGTGATAGTGACTCTGACATGGGTCACAGGTCAGCACACATCCCTATTTATGAGGGTGATGAGGACCCCTGGCGACACTGGTTCATCTGTGAGTCGACTTAGGAGGCTAACCAAGTTAGCGATCAAGACAGGAAGATGGCGCAGTTCATTGGTGCCTTGAGGAAAAGGGAATTAACTTGGTACATGAACTTTTCTGAAAGAACCCCCTGAGCAACCAAAGCCGAAGTCAAAACACAATTCCTATCATTTTTTAAAACTACAGATGCAAAACATCTAGCAGCAAACAAGCTAAAGACAACATCGCAAAAGCTAGGAGAAACTGTCTGCGATTATGATAAACAGTGGAAAGACCTTCTTAGCCAATTGGACTATGTTATTGACGAACAATTATTAATCCAGTGGTTTTTTGCAGGATTATCATAGAAAATTCATCGACACATAAGTCTGGAGACATTCAAGACTTACCAAGACGCACTTACCAAAGCTTTCCACGTAGAAATGGATGAGGACATTTTAGCATACTCCACCGATCAAAGACTAGAAGAACAGCTTGAGATCGTACAGAAGTCATTAAAAGAATTGAACCTCAAAAGCCAGGATATCTAGTGCACAAAGTGCTCGATGGCCGCGCATTCAAAAGACAACTATCGACATGACATCAGCTGACAGGACGTCCAATTTGTGCAGACAAAATATTTTTGTGACATTTTCCAAGAGCATGGAGACCATTCGACAAAAGATTTCCCATTCAATATGAAGAATGGAAAAGCATCATGGTGTGCAATTTGTGAAACTAAAAATCATAACACTGTCGACTGCCATCTGAATCTCAAGAATCGACATAATTATCATGCAATCTATCAAACCAATGCAGTTGCACAATATAATGAGCAAAACAACACACCAAATGATCAAAACAATCAAAGATATAAAGGTCAAAGATACGAGTGCCGGTATGACAATCGACATGGAGGCTATGGAGGTCGAGTTCGATTCTATGGAAATCGAGACAACCGACCAGATTGGCCCATCCAATGTTTCACAAGTTATAAGGAGGGACACCGACATGTAGACTATCCAGACAAGGACGGGACTGACCTAAAATTTTGTACTAATTGTGGTGTAGGGTATCACTCATTAGAGGATTTCTCTATTATGCTTGAAAAGATAAATAAAAAGAAGAATGTTAATGTCTTGTCATGTGTGCTAAAACATGATATTATTAATACAAAGAATTTACATATTGTAACTTGACAATGGACAAAAATAGGAAGCGATAACCCATGAATCAGCAAAATAAAAGAAAAAAATGTCTATCCTGATCCAGTTAAAGAAAAACAAATATATAAAGATGAAACAAATATATTTATAGAATTTTCCCAACAGGAAGAAGCAAATGACAATTGACATAACACAGTAAAATAGCTAATACATCTAGTACAGAAAGATAACCTAGTCTCTCAATTCATCAACTTATTATATGAAATAAAACACAACAACACCGAAAAACAAACAAAGAATATCTGTAGTCTAAATAAAAAAGATAAAAGTAATGCCGACCCACTTGTCGACCTGGAAATTGAAGGATACCATATCTGACAAGTTGTACTCGATTTCGGATCACAGGTAAATATTATGACTTGAGACATATGGGAATAGTTAGGTAGACCTCGATTATATGAATCAGGCATATACCTAAAACTAGCAGACCAAGGCCTAATTGAACCTATTGGAGTCTGAAAAAATGTCGACACAACGATAAAAGGTATATCGACTAAAGTTGACTTCAAAATTATTAACCCTAAATAAGGATCTAGTTCCTTCCCAGCGTTAGTAGGTCAACCTTGGGGGAGAAAAATGAAAGCCTCGATATCCTTGGACAAAGAAAGAATCAAATTAAAAGGGAACAAACAAAAATTCATAGTACCTATTCATCCATCCCAAGGAGAACCTTGGACTAACCTATCGATGAAGAAGTTGACATCCAACAACTCTATCAGATAAAAAACAATGAAGAGTATACAAAACCTAATATCTATGGACAACTTCATTTAGGCAATCAAGACTTAGTAGGATATAATTGAAATGAAAAATTATATGATTGGGAAGTCGAGAACTACGGAAATCAAGCAAGACGGTGCTGGACTATTCAGAAAATACAGAAAAATCCCACCCAACAGTGCTTCATAGTATCCATTGTCCCAAAAATATTTAAAAAGAAAATTAGGGAATACCCTACTCTAAAACCAATAGATGTAAACACTACACAAATACCAAGATATAAGGAAAGAGAATCACCAGTCATACATATATAACAAGTATCCAAAAACACTGGATGAAGGCACTAGCTGACTACAAATCATAATCAAGCCTCCAACGACACAAAGAGAAGAGACACACGCAGAACAGCGGGTAACCAATCCGGCTGAAGAAAGTCTCATCTCGACCCAAGACCCAAGTGGAGAAATAGAAACTAAAAATACAGAGTATGCTCTCACCAAAGACAATATAACCAGATTGTCGAAGGAGATAGTAGCCTCAAGAAAAAGAAAGAAAACATAGGAACAAGAGTAAGGGAAATGTAAATGTAGGCTTATCATTGCAGAGTCTTCAGAGGATGAGGTGGAACTGGCAGCTACGGCCCTCGACATAATAGAGGATTCCGCCGCAAACAAAGTACCAGAAGAGACCCAATTTCAAAAATTTGTCGAGGTGGGGGCACAACAAGGTCGACCAAAGAAGGCAAAGAGCACAAACACTTCAATGGCTGAAAATGTTGTTGATCTTGTGTCTAGACCCCCACCTCCGTGTTTGAGAAAAATAACAGAGTAGTTAATACCTCAACAGCTTTCAGTGAGTCCAATGGACTTATGCAAGAATGCTATGTCGGAGGCTATCAAGGAAAAATACAACCGTGACAAATACCTCCAGGGATACATTGAAAAACTGCTTGAAATATTCACCACGGTACAAAAACTCTTGACCAAAACCCCTTTGTTTGAAGCTTGTGGATCCAGACAACCTGGCCAAGTACTCCATAGGCTAAATAATTTTGCAACTGTGACTTCAACCTTTAAGAGAAACCCCACAAAGAAGCTGAATTTGTTGTACGTCGGATCATGTTTATCACTCTGACTGACCTTGAACTGACCAATGATGAGGAAGGAGAAAACATGGAGGACATAAGTCGAGAAATCGACCAAATGTTCTCTGACCTAGGTTCTCCCCCTCAGATCGACAATCCACCACTCAACCACACTTCCACCAACCTAATCACACCCGACCATTCATCAACCCCATCACCACCACCTCCCAACTCAGAACCCTTAATTCAACTAGTTGCACTAGAACCACCTCCACTGCAACCATTAGCGACAATTGCATCCACTTTTGGACCCTCTGTATCCAACCAACCAGAGGCACAACTAGATGCAGTAGTCATCCCACCACCCCAACCAGAAATACCATCCATCACTACTTCCCCACAAACAAAAAATCCAGACCTGACTCTTGCAGGTACACAAGTGTCGAAACAAGTAGAAACACCGAAGCACAAGAAGAAGAAGGATAAAAAGAACAAGGACCATCATGAACAGAAAACAATGGTCCACATCAATCAACTTGGGTCGACCACTGCAATCAATGCAACCAAGTTGAAAGATGCAGAGCTAGGACAACTCCAAGAAACAATGGCAATTGAAGCAATGACAAGGAGCCAGCAGTGACGTAAGGAGCTCGACAACAATGAAAAAGAACAATTCAAGTTTCTCAATAAATGCAGAATCCTTGTACAAATGGTGATACCAGGACCAACAAAGGTTGACACTGACAAACCAATAGAAAAATCTTATCAGCTGCTTGAGAGCGTGGTGTCGACGCTGTAGGCACAAATTCAAGATACAAAAGAGGAGTAGAAAGAAGAAACCATCTGACTATTGATGGAGCAGCACACAACCTTTGCAAAAGCATACAAGGTGTTGCAAGATCACATGGAGGAGTCTGTCATTACAGAATAAGTACTGGGAGACTGGCCTGCTTACTATGGGCAAGTCTATCAGTGAACCAGGTAGGCCCGATAAGAGATCCAAGCAGTAGAGAAGAGGAAAGGCACTGATGAAGCACTCATGCATAATTGAAGATCAAATAGTGCTTGAAACAGCTAAACTACAGAAGCTCGAGTGAGAAGCACATCAATGGGTGCAACAAGCCATTCCAAACTTGGAAAAAGTAGACATCATCTTCCCACAGATGACAAGACTATTGGAGACAGGGGAGGAAAAGGACCATCCTATGGGTCCTGACATGGAAAAAATAGTGGAAGTTTCCATACCAGAGAAAATTTCGATCTTATCTAGTCTGACTACACTGACCATCGACATACATAAAATTTTGTAGAGTTGGACGGATTTCCAACACCAACTCATAGTGACAACTGAAGCAATTGTCGAAGTCTGTGTACAGAAAATACCAACCATCAGACTTCAGAGCCCATGAAGACCAAGCACAAAGAATGACTACTTAGACGGACAAAGAAATTTTGGGTACCTCCCTGTTTCTTCGGGATGAAGAAACGTTTTGTTCGTGGGGGAGATGTTGGAGGAGCAAGTCTGCAAGCCAACTTGAACGACACCCGACTTGGCTTAGTCGATCAGCCGACTAAGTCAGTCAGCCAACTAGTTAGAGATTAGGTCGGCCACCTAAGGTCATGTCAGTTGAGTGAACCGAAAGGTAGTTATTTGTAACTGTTTGTAATTCATATATATTAGGCTGTTGAGCCAGATGAGAACTCGGTTCAGTTCTCTGTATTGTATGGACCCTCTCATGTTAATATAATCTATTATTCCATCTACTTGTTCTTATCTCTTGTCTCTGTGATGTATGTATGTTTTAGTATGTATTATTGGTAACCTTATGTGATCTGTGAGATTACAACAGTGAACAACAAAGAAATTTGTTTATAATTTTGCAGGTCTAAAGATCAACTTGCAGACATTTTACAAAACCATTGGAAAGGGATACATTTCAGTATCTAGGTAGCTATGTTGGAATGACAACTTCTGCATGGTGAAATATGTCGTGCACAGAGCAAGTCTAAGCTTTGAAACGTTTTGTAAATTTTGTTTTAAAAATCCCCATATGCTCATAATTAAGGGGGAGTGTTGGAAATATTAATTACTTGCAAATCCGTAGCAGACCTCAGCTGACTTTTCCAAAGTCCGTATCAGTTTATTCTTTGTCAGTCAGTCTGACAAGATTGAAGAGTTCATGACTCTGCAATGTAATCCAGTCGAATTAATTTTTTGAACTTAAGTTTTAGGTAGATAGTAATGACAGCAATTAATGACAAGTCTGTAGATTCACGAAGAAACAATTTTAGTTTTCCTATAAATAGAAGAATAAATTTGTAAAATCACTAAGTGAGAAAGAGCAAAGAAAGAGAACTCAAAAAGTGAAGTTGAAGCTCAAGCTTCTATATGGTTTAATATGTTTAAGAGCATAAGCTCTGTAAAAGGATATGTTTGAGAGCTGACAATTTTGTATTACATTTTGTTATTTCTCAACAAGTTATATATATCAAATATTTTATGGTTGAAATGCATGTTTTCTTAGCCAACATTTCTCTAAAATTATTTTTGTGAATGTCATTTACATTTACGGGTTAAGTGAAAGGTCAAAGAATCCATAAATTTCTCACCCATTAAAAGTTCCAGGTTTCTACACTAGAGTGGTCGACACAAGTCTTCCTAAGTATTTGGTTATATGTTTTTATAATTCTGTTGAATTGTTGATTGTGTCGGTTTTTACTTCATATTACTCATTGGTGAAAAACGATATTTATTTCATAAGTCTTTAAACCAAGAAACTTCTTTTATGAAATTCAACTAGAATATTTTAACTCAAAGTTGTAGGTTAAGTGTAGAAGTTGTAAAACTGACAAGTTGTCGGTTACTGATAAGTTGTCAAGTCAACTTCTCGAAGTAAAAACTGTTGGTAAAACAAACAAGTTGTCAAAGTAAAACCTGTTGGTAGAAGCCACAAGTATAGGTAAAAGAGTCAGGTCCATAAGTCCTACCATAGTAGTAGACTTTTCTAGTCGGAGTTAGACAAGTTTCACCCAACAAGTAAAATGAGAAAGAGGTCGACTTGAAAATTTTATAACTGGTCTTTAACTCAAGTTTGTCGGCTTGATTTTTGCTTACAAAAATTCCTTCGTATATGATCCCGAATCTCCCCTTTCAATATCTTTGTTGAATCTGTGATCCAAGTTTATGCAGGAATGCAACAGAATACACAAATAACCACAGAAAAAAATATGCAGTGGAAATAACACTTCATTTCATTAATCAATAACTGAAACTTGTTTACATACAGAATTGAAATAAACTAGCTAGAGTGTTGGTAGCTTATCTCTGAGTAGACATGTGGCGGCTACATGCCTCTGAAATCTATGTTACAATGAGTCTCGAAGGCCTATATATTATTAAGAAACAATCGAAACCGTAGACATCCAAAAAACTAACCCTAGGAGGTGAAACGCCAGAATGTGGGCCTCGTTGGGTAACTTGGTACATCAATTTCTCGGGGTCATAACTTTAGCATACTACCTCCATTTGATGCACATGATACATCGTTAGAACTATCTATTTAAGGAATACATCCATAAATGATAAATATGAAGTCCAAAACTGACTCATATTTGTCCGACCATTCGATGCCGAAAAAACGTCGTTTAGGGCTTCAAAACGGTTCCGAAAGTTTAGGACCTGAAAACTGCCAAAAATAGTAAATTGTGCTACAATTAAGGAAACTGAAAAACTGAAAGAAACAATGGTGGGGGTCCAAGTGGAATAGTTGGGTGGCCACCAATATCCTCCTGGATAATTGATCCCCCCTTAGGAAGCAATGGTCCCCATTGCGTTGAGTTCCTCCATGAGATGAGGAAACTTCTGTTGAACTTGGTCCCTAGTGCGTCGCTTTCCCTGGTGAAGGAGTTGGCCTACTTTGACAACTAGATATAGCTGGATCTTCTGCTAGCAGGTGTTCTTGATCTGTGTGTCCATAATCTGATCAGTTGTGGCTTGTTTCGTGCAGTCGGGTTTTAACTCTGTTGGTGTGAGTTGTTCTGCAATGTCTAATGTGTCCAGTAGAGGTGGAAAGTAGGGCCGAAGGTGGTCCACATTGAACACTGGGTGAAAACCAAGGAATGGTGGAATATTGAGCTCAAAGGCATTGTCCCTGAAAGCTTTGATGATGGTGTATGGCCCATATCGGAGCAGGCAAAGCTTGTGGTGGGGTACAGCGAGGCACTCCTTCTGCAAATGTAGCCACACTTTGTCACCCACCTGGAATTTGTGTTGCACCTGATGCTGATCATGTCGCTACTTGTACTTAGCATTGGATTTGTCCAATATGTCATGAACCTATTGGAGAATGTGTTGAATGGACTTAATGAAGCTATTCTCCTTGGAAACTTTAGACTGGATATGAGTTGAATCATCCCGAGTAGCTTCAAATAGCATTGCTACGTCAATGGGACATAGTGGTTGGAATCCCAAGCCCACCTGAAAGGGGTTGTGGTTGGTTGAGTTGTGGAGTGCCCAGTTATAGCTATGTTGTACATAGGGGAGGCTCTCATCCCATGTGTGTGGATGCTTTGAGTTGTACATGCAAAAAATGTGTACGATCATCCTGTTGATGACCTCTATCTAGCCATCAGTCTAAGGACCGAAAGCTGTGGAATTTGTGAGCTTGGTGTCTAGCATTGACCATAGGCTAGACCAGAATGTACTAAGGAACCTGCTATCTCAGTCTGATATTATAGACTATGGGATCCAAAAGTGTACCCACACTTGTTCAAAGAAGAGTTTAGTAGTGGCTTCTGCTGTGATATTTATCTTCCAGGCCACCATTATGGTCATCTTTGAGAATATGTCAATGAACACAAACACACGGTCGTTTCTGTGCTTAGTAGAAGGGAGGCCTGACATGTAATCCATGGATATGGATACCCAAGGTAAACTAGGGGTAGGAAACAAAGTATATAGTCCTTACTTCTTGATGGATGCTTTGGCAATGGCATGGGCAGTGCAGGATCGGATGTACTTCCTGATGTCCTATCGAAGGTTCAACCAATAGAAATACTTCTGCAGTACTACCACTATTTTCTCGACCCCAAAATGCCCAGCGAACTGACTATAGTGTGCTTCCCAAATCATCTTGGCACACTCACTTGAAGGAACACAAAGGTGTCCCATGTGACATAGTAGTACATCCCGGAGGTGAAATTTTGGAACTTGGTTTCCCTCCAAGAGTGTCTGATATGTGTGGCTGAATTCTCGATCGCTCTTGTAGAGAAACAACCAATCAGAAGTCTCATGCCTAGAAGAGTTGAGCACGGTGGTTATTGCCATGATTGGTGGTCGATTGAGGCAGCCTGCAACATTATTGGTGCTTCCCTTCTTGTACTTGATGTTCAAATGAAACTATTGTAGACATGTGGACCACTTCTGATGGCGATTGTTTTGTAACTTCTCTTGTGTCTGTATGAACTGCAGGGGTCAGTGGTCTATGTGGATGATCGTTTCCTTCCCCAAAATGTAATGCTTTCATTGTTGGCATGCATGTACAATGGAATACATCTCTTTTTCATAAGTGGGATATTTGTGAACTATGTCGAATAGTGTCTCACTGTGATATGCCACCAGATGCCCTTGTTGAGTAAGGACTGCCCCAATAGCATAGTTAGAGGCATTTGTCTCGATGTCAAATGGTTCTTGCAAGTATGGTAATGTGAGCACTGGGGCACAACAGAGGCGATGTTTCAATTCTGCAAACACATTTTGCTGAGTTTTCGACCAAAATAATTTTGCTTTCACTCCTCCCTTGGTGACTTGACTCAAGGGCCAAGTGATATGAGAGAATCCCAACATGAACCTGTTGTAGAAATTAGCAAGGCCTAGAAAGCTGTGAATTTCTCTTAGAGTAGTTGGGGCTGGCCAATCCCGAATGACTTGGATCTTGGTTGGATCCACATGTACCCCACACTCATCAATAATGTATCCCAAATACTTAACCTGGGTCATGCAAAAAGTGCGCTTGTCCAAATTGGCACACAACCTGTGTTGCCGCAATGTTTGGAGGACCTATCGGATGTGGTGGAGGTGCTCTTCCCAAGTCTAGCTAAATATCAGGATTTCATCCAAGTATACTACTACAAATGAGTTGGTGAGTGGCTACAAGATGTCATCCATCAGTCTCATGAAGGTTGCATGAGCGTTTGTCAACCCGAAAGGCATGAACAACCATTCGAAAAGGCCTTCCTTGGCTTGGAAGGTAGTCTTCCACACATCGGTCAGTTCGATCAGTACCTGGTGATACCCAAACTTTAAGTCGATATTGCTAAAATATTTTTCTCCTTTAAGCTGGTCAGGATGTCATCAATCCATTGGATCAGGTACCTATTCCAAACAGTGATCTTATTCAGTGCTTGATAGTCAATACAGAGTCTCCAAGTCCCATCCTTCTTCTGTACCAACACGATCGAGCTCCCACAGGGTAATGAAATTGGCTGGATGTGACCCTTATGCAGCAGCTCCTGAATTTGCCTCTTGATTTAATCATTCTCCAGAATAGAGCGTCGATAGAATGAGCCATTGGGAAGCGACGCACATGGGGTAAGATCGATGGGGTGCTTGACTTGACAGTGGAGAGGCACCCCAATGGGTGAGGTGAATATGACTCGGTACTCCTCCATGACCTTGTATATTTATTGTTGTTGTGTGGAGTGGCCCTGTCTAGAGGTCATGGCCACTATCTTCTTCTTTCCCTGAGGATGGATAATCAAGAAAACAAACCTCTCAGTTTTGGAAATGAGCTTACTGCATTGTTTTGCAATAACCAAAGAGATAGAGGCAGGAGGTGGTACCTCTGGTATCCTGTACAAATTATTTCCCAACGTAATAATAACAGTGTGTGGTCGGGACTCATACATAGCATGTCGCTTCCATAAGTATGGTTGACCTAATAATACATCACAAACATCAAGAAGAGAAATATCACATAATACCTCATGAGTGAAGGGCTTGATGCTGTAGGGAAGGCGACACTACTGGTTGACACGGAGATCCCATCCTTAGTGAAGCCACCGGATGGTATACGACTGTGGGTGTGCCGTGGTTGGAAAACCCAACTGCTTCATGACCTTTGCTGAAATCAGGTTCTTTTGGCTCCCACTGTCGACAATGAACTATAGTGGGGTAATCTTTAACCACATATCAGAGTGGAAAAGACGCTCCTCCTCCTCTGAATCTTCTGGTTCTTCCTTTTGCATCTTCATGGTAGTAACGGTGGCTTTGGGCTCTACATCGATAATATTCTTCCCTCTGTCATTACCCTTCCTAGGTTCTGATTCAGTGTCAGAGTATGCATCTGATTCAAAAACCTTTATCTCCGCCACCAGTGACTGCTTGGCCCAACACTCACTTGTGTTGTGAGTGGGGCTCTTATGGAACTCACACCACTTTCCTGCATCCTTCTTCGGCTTTGCAGTGTTGCTCTTTGCTTAAGGATTTGGAATTTTTTCTTGAGTAGCCATGCCTTGGCTATATCCTTGGTTCTGCGGTTTGGGGGCACCTTTCCCTTGCTTCTGATTCACAGATCCAAAGTCTCGCTTTCTCTGTTTGAAATTTTTGTCAATTTTGGCAGCATATCGATATGCCGTACTAAGCGAGGAGATGTTGAGGAACTCAATTTCCTCCTAAATGTATCTGTGCAGACAACTGCGGTACTTCAACACCAAATAATTCTTTGAATCTTTGATACCCAACTTGGTGCGCAGGTTATGGAACAGATTCATAAGCTCATGCACATCTTGATCTCTTTAGGTTGCCGCAACGTAGTCCATTGTATGTACTTGTCCTCGTAGCTCCCCACCAAATAATATTGTCCCTTTATGGCATCTCGAAAATAATTCCAAGTGGGTACGGCAGAGAACAGAGAGGGTTCCTCCGTGTCTTTTCTCTCACAGTAGGTTTCCCACTAGTCCTTGACATGGGGGCGGCTTTGAGTAGAGAAAAAGTAATCTTTTCTTTGTCAGAAAAGTCACGAATCAATAAATATCCTTGTAATAGATTCAACCATCTATATACGGTGTCTGCATCTATTCAACCATCAAATATGGGAATTTCAAAGTTTACTTGTACCTTAAAAGGGGTTGCACCTCCAGAGTGGCTGCTAGATGGAGATGTGTCGCCAGTGGGAAGTCGTTGAAGGATCTGGGCAAAGTTATCCATCATCATGTTCCTTTGTTTTTCAAGGGCCTCCTCGAGCAACATTTTGATAGGATCCTCTACGCCCTCGTCTTTCTTTTCATCCCCCATGGGTGGCCGTCGGGATTTGGGAGGATGATCTTGCAAAGGTTCAACCAAATTGAGCCTTAACTCTTTATACTCCGCCCTCGTTGGGGACATGCAAAGAAGGATTGAGAAAGAGCATATCGCTCTGATACCACTGATCCAGATTTATGGAGGAATGCAATAGAATATACAAATAACCATAGAAACAAATATGCAGTGGAAATAACACTTCATTTCATTAATCGGAAACTGAAACTTGTTTACATACAGAATGGAAATAAACTAGCTAGAGTACTGGTAGCTTATCTCTAAGAAGAGATGTGGCGGCTACATGCCTCTGAATTATATTGTACAATGAGGCTCTAAGGCCTATATATTATGGAGAAACAATGGAAACCCTACACATCGAAAAACCTAACCTTAGGAGGTGAAACGCCTTAATGTGGGCCCCGTTGGGTAACTTGGTACATCAATTTCTCGGGTTCTTAACTTTAGCATACTACCTTCGTTTGACGTGCATGATACATTGTTAGAAAGATCTATTTAAGGACTACATCCATAAACAAAAATTATTGAGTCCAAAATGGAATCATGTTTGCTCGACCATTCGATGCCGAAAAAACGTCGTTTAGGGCCTCAAAATTGCTTCATAAGTTTAGGACCCGAAAACTACCAAAAATAGTAAATTGTGCTACAATTAAGGAAACTGAAAAGCTGAAAGAAACAATGGTGGGGGTCCAAGTGGAATAGGTCGGTGGCCACCAATATCCTCCTAGATCAATCTTCCTGTTGCAGTCCCCACAACCTCATAACTGAATATTGTTGGAAGGCCTGTCAAATTCTTCAGATATTCTGCACCAAATTCATCATCACCTTTGATCCGATTTGCTGCACATTTTCACCATTTAATGAACCTCAAAGAGAAACAACAGATGAAAACGGTGAATTGTATTGAGGCGAAGACATAGAATCCCGCATGTCAAAATGTATCCTTGATGAGGAAGAGAAGACTGGCTATCCAAAGAAAACCCAACACCTTATGAATTACTTCTCGATTATGGTCAAATAATTTGACACCTCGAGAGATTAACCTGCCTAAATTTGACTTTTGCTTGTCCATGTCACAACCTCACCTGAAAACTTTTTGATACTAGCAGGGATGGAATTTGATGGGAAAAATGACCGTCATAGGACATTTTGACCGTCAAATACAGTTAAAAATTTTAGTAAGATGTTTTTTCTGAAGGCTAAAATTATCATTTAAACGTATTTTTGAAGGGCAACAAAATTATTAAAACTTCATTATTAATTACTACTAATAAATTAGTAATACTAATACTTTTATCTTATTATTAAAATAAAGTTATACTTTCCAAATTCTAGAATCATACTTTTACTAAATAGAAAAATACTAAGTTAGTATTATTTCCATCGTCCATGCCTTCTTTTTTTGTAAGTTTCTTTGATTTTTTCTTAAAGCAAAAAATGTCATTTTGACAATGATTTTTCTATATTTATTGATTTTTTTTACTATTGTAATTAGAATCTACATAGTACAAATTTCAGCCCTCACAATGCTCAACTAAATTATTTGAATATTGGAAGTTGGAAGTTGGAATGTGGAAGGATGAAGCTCTTGAAGTTGGAGTCTTGGAGACACAGTCTTGGAAAGCATTATCAAAGATACTTCTTGTAGAATTATTTTCATTTAGATTTAAAGATTTGTTTAAAATTTTACTATTTGAAAAAATGTTATAAAACATCTCGTTGTATTTATACTGATTTCTACCATAATTTATGTAATGTATATAGATTTAAAATCAAATAATATTGATTAAATTTTCGAACTCTATTTAAATTGAATTGAAAATCTATATATTGAATTTTGTATTGATTTATGAAAGTAATAAATCAATACTCCATGCATTCCATACTCTGCCATGGCCAGTGGCTACTAGCCAGTAGGCCAACCACAGGCCACCATATTCCTCCTTCCCGATTCAAACCGTCGCATGATCCCACGTGTCTTTAGACTGCCGATCATGACTGCGTGAGCGTGGTCATTTTTTTCTCAATGCAATCTTATGGAATGAAAGGCCATTATGGAATCCTCTGAATCAGATAATCAAGGCAATGAATTGGTTGGGTTCCAGATACAGTCAAAAGCAAAGAGGTCGTGCCATGTTTCATAGGGTTAATGTTCTACTAAATCTGATTAGCAGGGATTCACATATTTACATAGGTCAATGCCAATAGTTTTGTTTAGCAGAAACAAAATCAAATACGGAGACGAATCGTGAAGCCTGCAAATGGACTTTGCATAACAAATTTACATAGATCAATTCTAAGATTTTTGTCAAAATAGAGAAAATCAAATACCGAGCGAAATCATGCCCCATGAATCATGAAGCTTGGAAGATGCTTGCAAGTGGACTTTGAATGCAGAAAGTAATGTCTTTAAACTAAGAGACCAGCAAGGTTTGTATCCAGTGCAATACAATTATATTTCAGTATGAGATAAACAAATTTACATTTTAATTTCACATTAATAGCAGGCGACAACTGCACCTTAAATTCTTGCTTTTATTGTCAGTAGATTTTATTAGATAATATCAAATTTGAAAACAAAAACAATAATGTAATATTTTTTTTTTTATATGCACATTTTCTTAAAATTAAAGAATCATTTTTATTATGTTTTTTTATGCTTCATTATTTATTTATTTTTGCACATCATGAAGTGTATTTGTATTTATTCTTATAAGTTATATTTTTATATAATATTAATTCATAACATAAATGGTATATAAAATAAATAAGAAATAAATTAATGTACCATGATAGATATTATTAATGACCATTTTTTATTTTAATATAAAAATGTCAAAAAAATCAATATTTCTTTTTTTTAAATTAACAAACAATATTACTGAAAGGTAAATTTTTTAACAAATCTACACTCGGTAAGATTTAAAAAAAAAACTTTCAGGACATGCAATATAAAATGTCAATACTTTTAAAAAACAACACTGCATACCAGTGCGCTAATCAACTTCCGGACAATATTTTAATTTTATTCATTTTTTTTTCCAACCAGGAACTTGTACCCTAGGCTTCGAACTGGTCAGCGAAAGGCCCCACTGTTGACTGACAAACTCAACCCTTCACCATGAGGTTTGAACATGAGACCTTGTGAGGACCAAACCCCACAAAGGCCAACTGATCTACAGCTCATGGCTTACAATACTAAAAGTCAGCCTTATGATGGGTATCCCTATTCAGCAAATATATGGGGACTCATTGGTTATTATCTCATGGATTAACAGAATTTCTGCACTTGATGTTCCATCTCTGATGCACTGGTGTTGCGATATAAGACATATACTTCAAAAGGCCCCGCCGGTTATCTTCAAGCATACATATCGTGAGCATAACTCGTTGGCAGATGCTCTCTCCAAACTAGGACTGAAATTGGATATGGGAGTTATTACATATTCAGAATCTTTGGATGGATTGATTGTGAACCAAGGCAATCTTTATCTCTTTTAGAGTAGCTGACTTTGTTTTTCAGCATGATTATGGCTATGATTTGATATCTCTTTCTGTTCTATGATTGAGTCCTTCTTGCCAGCACTCTGCTCTGATATGTATGATTGAAGTTCATCTTCGAATTCACAGTACTATCTGACCTGTTACTACAGGGATGATGAAAAAAGTCTGCTATGTTCAGACTTTTTCTTATATTTCTGCTGCTTTGTTTGACGTTTATTGATGATGATGGTGGCTCTCAGATTGATCAGTTCATGCTGATATGTATTGATACTTCTGCTATTATGTTATGTCATGATTTGGCTTTGGATTCTGGCCGTTATCATGCTGATATTGTAAAAGATGTCTTTTGATTCATATGAATAACAAAGACTAGTATTTTTTCCTCTGAAAAAAACTTCCGGACAATATTAAAACCATTTATTAACAGATGTCTAAATACGTTAAATGTAATTTTTTTATAATACAATATTAAAATCATTTATTAACCGAATCTCTTAAAACGTAATTTGAAAAGGATGCTTGCTTTTTCCCTAGATTTAAAGTTTACAATATAAACTTTAAATTGCACTGAGAATTTATTTTGGGTGGAGCATAAATATCATCGGTCATATTAATGGTTTTCTATTGCGCTAAAATTGTCGTTAAATTTGGTAAGCCATAATTTTATGTTATTCATGAGAATTTTTTTGGATACTAAATCTATTTTTATCATCAATTTATCTATTAAAACATTATTAAATTCAAATTTTGTTAAATAAAATAATAAAATAAAAACATATTTAAAAAACATTTATTTTTATTTTTATTTTCAAAATAATTATATTATTGTTAATTCTTTAGAGTAATTCTAATTTGAGAATTTTATGGAAAAGTTTATATTATTTAGACTTAAGTTTACAATGTAGATTCTATTCCATTTCGACTCAAGTTTAGATTATAAATTCTATACTATTTAGACTTAAGTTTAAGCATAAATTCTATACCATTTGGACTTAGGTTTACACTATACATTCTATTAACTGAAAAAAAAGTTTAAAATAGGCATTCTATTAACTGGAAAAAAGGTGTGTCTACAGTTAAATAAAACATAAACCACTGTCGCTGAGTGCACACGGTAGTAAGACATTCCCCTTTACACGCCTTCCATACCTTCCCGCCTCACGGTTCATGCTTGCCTTTGGTTATACAATATGATATATTTCACATGAGATAAGCTCAAGTTATATAGCTTGAGATTAAGATATTGGGACACATGCATCCCCTCCCCATCAAGGTTGAGGGTGCATTCCACTATGGTTGTGGGACGATTATCCACTTTATAAACCTCTACAGCTAAGCCTCAAAGAATATACCAAGACTCACATTATAATGCATTCAAGAGTGATATCATGAGAGTGAGCAATTGTAAATACACATTTGATAATAAGCTGAGAGTTGGTTGGAATGATGGTACATTGAATATGTCACAAACCTAAATATTCCAATTTTTTTTGTTTTAATTACTTTTATTTTATAAACTGAATTGTAGTCATAATATGTGCAATTTTGTCGTAGCATGAAATAAATTGTCGTCATGAATGAAAGTGTATGTGAAGTAATTTATAATGGTTATTATTCTTAGTTTTTTTTAAGATCTGATTAGATTATCTAGAATCTTTATCTAAAAGAATAACAAGTAAAAAAAATGCATAAGATATAAAAGATACATAAGACACAAAGATTTTCATCGGGGAAACCAGAAAGGAGAAAACCCTGCAAACTTCTTCAGAATAGTAAGATGATCAAAAGCAGTAATAAGAAATGTTCAGCATCTCTCTCTCTCTCTCTCTCTCTCTCTCTCTCTCTCATGTGCCTTAGAGAGTGTGTGCAGTGTGTATAAATGAGGGAGAGTGCATCACTATTTATATCCTTTCAAGTCACTAACCAAATATAAGACTCAAGCCTACATGTCATCTCACATGGGGCCCACTTTTGCTAGAGAGACCACAATTACACATTACATAATGCTACACTAGGGACTATTTCCCCGACTTACAATGAAGGGTGTACTTCAAGTTCTAGACACAGTTTAGAAATCCTGTAAAGGGGTAACACACATCCCCAATGGGGGTACAACAACATACAATGATAATATACATCAAAATATCTTCTGAAGTTAAAAATACATCAACTCTCCCTCTTAACTAGGAAGGACTTATCTCTCTACACAGTCATCAACACATTTGTTCAAGTCTTCATTGCATCATCATCATCACATAGTCATAGAGTTTTCATCATAGCTGCTGCCATCATCTTCTTATAATTTAATCATTGTCCCGTCTATCTGTCATCATAATTTTCGATAGTACCATAATTTTTTCATGTTGGATGTATGCCTATCCCTCTGTCAGATCTTCATCATCTCTGCGAGTAAGCCATCAAGTAGGTACATCTCAGAACTTATCAAATGCCTCTTGCAAAAAATGCAGGATCTCCCAGGGATGATTATATACCACTGCAAAACTTGAAGGAGCATCCCAAGACCGATTACATGCCTTGCAACACCTGCATACCCATGGTTGTTACCTCATCATCTTCATATCATCTCATCGTCACATGGAGCATAACCCAAATACACATAACACAACACTTACATCCACCGGCATGGGAGGACAAACCTACCACAAACCGGTAAAGGTTCAACATTTACATCAACGACCATGGGAGGACCAGCCTACCACCATGTCAGAAAATATCACCATTTACATCAATGACCATGGGAGGACCAATCTACCACCATGTTGAAAAATCTCGGCATTTACATCAGGGACCATGGGAGGACAAACCTACTACCATGTCGAAAAATTCTATGTGTATCTACGTCTTCCAGACTCATCACTTTCCCTTGGAAGGAACCTCGATCTAAAGTACACCAAGCTTCTTGTTGAAGTATTCAAACTTTGCTCTGGCTATTTCTAGCATAGAATCACACTAGGACTAATTAAGTCCAAGGATAAACTTCGAGCTTCGCCAAAATTTTATGCTCAGACAACCTGTCTCATTGGCTATGCTATAACTCATCGTTCTTTCTTG
>LPNX010769459.1:876851-907206 GCA_001517045.1 Pseudotsuga menziesii | reverse complement strand
TCTTGGTACGTTTTAAGTTAATGTGAGGTATGAGTTGATTAAAATTAGGCGAAGGGGTGGACTCCAGATATACCCGAGAGTACTTGGAGTATGTCCAAACTAAACCTTCACGGCTACTCGCAAGGAATATGTGGGTTGAATGGAGTCTTTGGGGCTATTGTTCATAACGCACCCGTTAGGGTGTGACAGAGATCGGTGCCCCGAGGTCACTTTTCAGAAGTTCTCGCTTCCTTTGGGTATTTTTCCACCGTAATTGTTTGATCTAGGTGTTGGATTTTCACCTGATGGTTTGTCAATTTGGGAGAGTGTGTCCTAATTATTCTAGTCACTCAAATTCTTTTGATACAGCTTGACTGAACAAACAAACCACAGTCAAGTGCAGAGCATACACACCGGAGTCTTGTCAATTTTAGTAAATTTTTAAAATGGGTGTTCTTGTTAAAAAGAAAACCCTCGAGGTACCTCTTTCGATCCAAGTGGATCTCAATTGAGGAATCAAGGAGGGGTTAATTTTATAATATCTGAAGACACAAATGATGAAAAGGAAAACACAGATACACAATTTTGGTTTTCTAATTAGTCCTACCACGCATCTCTTTCCCCTTTCGGGTCAATTGGGAAGTCGTGGGGTAAGTATTCAGATTACTTTGAAATATCAAATATGGAATATGAAATTGATAATGAATCAAAGTATACAACCCTACATATTAGAGCTACGCTAGTTTGAAAATATATGAACAAAAAGTAAAAAAATGACACCGACGCAAATCCCCCAAGAGGGGATGGGGAATGGGATCGAAAGAGCCTATTCAAAAATTATTTTTATTACCAGAGGTTACAATATCAGCAAACTGATATGATGCCTCTTGATTCTTATATAGAATGAAACCAGGAGCTTACAAAGTGCAGAAATTAAAGATTTCAGTCAAAAAGGGAGACCCCTGGGGGAATTTAAACGCTCTTGAGGCCACTTTCGAACATCAACTTATTTTCTTTTTTATTACACCTTCTAAAAACCAGCAAGCATATTATATTGAAATATGCCCAATATCACTCTGAAATTACCTTTGGGTTAGCTTACTTTTAACCAAGAAAAACTAAGTTAAAACTAGTTAAAAAAGGTAAAACAGGGAACCAAGGAAAGCAAGCTTTCCTTGGGATCTTGGCTTGCCTTTTGGGTAGCCAATATGATGCACACTGATTGCTATATTTATCTTTTACAACAGAAAACATAAATCTAATGCATGCAAGCTACAAATTCTCTTTAAAATTCGATGCAAAAAGGACGCTTTCCCTAAAGCTAGATCTAGAATGCTTATGAAACCTTTTAAGAACAAGATCTAGATTATGGGATTTGAGGAGATAATTCTATGTTAACTTTACTTTGAGATAATATATCTAAACAATATCAAAGCTGTGAACCAAGTAACCAGGTAAAAGAATTGATTGATTTTGAAGGAGGAAAAGGAGAAGAGAAGTGCTTGTTGCTGAAGCAAATATGCAATGGAAACTTGTTAGTGGAATACAAAGGGGCAATGTATTCACAAATATTTTGGATGTACAGTGGAGTCAAACTATATCCACAGCTCGTCCAATCCTTGCTAACTGAAAATCTAAACACACAATCTGGCACAAAACCTCATGAGATCTGGATATATATATATGAAAAAGAGACAAGAATTACATGCAAATAAACTTATTAAACATGTATAATATAGATCTTCTAACATATATTCTATGAGACATAATAAAAACGAGTAACCTTACTTGCCCAACTATACTCCTATTGATTTAGCTGAATCGTTCAAATCAGACAGGGTTCAGATGCAGAAATTGAGAGAATAGTCGGCAACATCAATAGTCGTAAGACAATGCTTAATCCACACATATGAGAGCATTACACCATTTGGCCTCCAAAGCTTCTTTATTTCAACAATCAAAAGATTACAATAGTATTACAATAGCAAGCCCTTTAATCCAACTCTAACTAGCTTAGAAGAGGAGGCTTATGCTTGGATATATACAAAAACCAGGAGATCTAGCCTAGGGGGGAACAAATCCCAAGGAAATAGATCAAATCAGCTGATGGAGAGTCAATCAATGCCTGATCTGTGTCTAGTTGAGCCAGATCTGAGTCTCACTGAGTGCAACTGTCAATCGGGGGGCTGATCTGACTGACACCTCAGCCTGTTGACTGAAGCATCCACCAAAAATCATCCAGATGAGCCAAAACATGTGGAGGAGAGAGGGAGGGTGAAATTACTCATAAAGGATGCTGAAAATCAACTCTGGATCTGATTTGATCACCTCCTTCAGTCAAGCATTTGTCAGATCCAGTCAATTTGGTTCAGATCTGACCGATTTCAATAAAATCGGCTAAGAATCCACTGATCTATGATTCTGGATTTGCTCCATTATTCTTCAATTTATTAATTAAAATAATCAATAAATGATTTTTTGGGGCTTTCTGACCTGAGTGATGGAAAATCACTCAAAACTAGGAAATAGTGGGTCCATGGGTTTACATGGTGCTCTTAGCTTGAAAATGAGCACCTACATGACTGAAACTAATTATTTGGCCCACTTTTATTACAAAATCAATTTTTTCAATTAAACTATTAAAAAATAGCCTAAGTTTTGGAAAAATTAAATTTTAATAAAAAACACTGAAAAAACAAAAAATTTGAAAAATTGAGAAAACCTAGGCAGACTTAGACATGTTCATATGACTCGACCTTGATGTCTAGCATGTTTATACATTGACACATAGACTCTAATAACCTCAATAGTCCTAAATGCCAAGTCGACCACCCCAACTTTGGAGGTATGGAGTGAAAAACTCATAAATTATCAGTCGTTTATTCAACAACCAATAATAACCAAGGGAAAAAACACCCTGGGCTGATTGGATTGACAAATAAAGTCTAAGAGACCGAGTCTTTTATAGATACTATCATGCTAGAACATTTATTACAATTCCCCCATGGGGTATGAACATGTGATATAGTACAACAAGCACTACCCAGAAGCACTTCCAAAGGTCTTCTGAAGTCCAAACAAGTTATCCTTGTCTGGTTCACTAGGTTCACTTGATAAAAAACCACAAGTACAACTTAGGTGGTAACACCTCTTTTAAGAGATATCGATCTAGATCACATAGTGGAGCTTCACTGCTCCTCTTTGTATCATACAAAAATTGAAGTCAAATCAATCAAATCAAATAGTAGCTTTCAAAAGAAACATACTACCTCACAAATAGTCAAGTAAGTGGCAACATATTTTTCCTCGACTGTACTCAGCACCATGCAGGACTGCATCCTACCAAACGAGTAGGCCATGCTGGATCTCAAACTGAAGAAGCAACCCAATGTGCTCTTATTCTCAGTCGCGCTACCAATCTGAATCAACATAACCATGTAGGTTAGTCATCTTATTCATATCATACTCAAGCCCATACTCACCTGTACCCTTCAGGTGCCTCATTGCATGCTTTGCAACCAGGTGAGCATGTCTCAGATCCGTTAGGAATGGGCTCAGGTTGTTAACAGCAAATCATATGTCTAGTCTCATATTTTTTAGGCACATCAATCAACAAATCATCTGGTGATACATCACGGCATCAACAGTCTCTAATGAAGGATCACACAAAAGCTTCAAGTTTGACTCCATATGTGTGGTTATCTCCTTGCAGTCCAGTTTTCTGAATTTCTTCAAAATATCCACTACATACTTTACTTGACCAAGGAAAATCTCATTTTCATTCTGCCAGACCTCCATGCCTAAGAAGTAGTGCATTATCCCTAGTTATTTCATCTCGAACTATGTAGCAAGTCTCCTTCTTGCATTTTTAGTGAGTTCCTCTTTTCCTATCAGGAGCAAGTCATCGACATAAAATAGGAGCATCACTGGTCTTCCATCTTCAACCTTGAAGGAAAGGTTGGAATCTGCTTTACTCCCAGTAAATCCTAGATCCATTAGTAAGTTTTACATCTTGTCATAACATGTTGAACCTGAGGATCTTCTACAATCACTCCCTCTGAAGTAGACCATCATTCTCCCTCTTCCTTTTTGTACTATATGTATTGAAACATTTTGTAATGGAGTGACAAGTAGCTTCCTCTGCTACGAATATTCTATGTATCTATCTAGGGTCACTAGATACCAAGATCCTCTATCTTGAACTTTGTTGAACATTTCTTCTCACACCCATTTGTGAGCTTGTCTTCCTCTATAGGATTTCATCTTGAACCTTGTAGAAAGGGTTAAGATATTCATCAATCTAGGTGATCTTCAAGATTCACATGTAGCAGTATGTGCTATCTGATGGGTGCCTTCTGATATCGTACAAGGCCTTCTTTAATTTTCAAACATGAGTCTACTTTTCAAGTGTCTCAACTCCAAGTGTCTTCTCTACATATACTCCCTCCTTGACTACATCATTCAAGAATGTTGTCTTGATGGAAGCTGGTGTATCTCCTATCTCATACATGTATGTATGGATATAATGAAAGTGTACCTGGTCACTGGTGCAAATGTCTTTTCATAGTCTATGCCTTGTTTTTGTTTGAAGCCTCATGATGTGAATCTTTCCTTGTATCCCACGTTGCTGCCATCTACTGCAAACTAGATCTATATGGAAGACACTACAGACTTCCCTTCAGGTCTCTGCACTGCATCCTAGACATCGTTTCTCTTGATCAACTGGTACTCTCTCCTTACCTTTCTTCTTGGTTACTTCTTCATATATGGAAGGAAGTGCATCAATGATGGTGCACAACAATGTCACATAACATGAGTGTTTCAAAGGCGTTTTTCTTTCTTTGGAAGTCTCTTCATACTATTCCTCATCTTATATTATTTCTTGTGTCCAAGTTGGTCTTCATCTATTGAGGTCGATCAATTGTTCTCTTTATATTCTTTTGAAGCTCTTTCTTTCTCCATGGTGTTTCTGACGGGGGAAGATTTAGGTTCCTCTTATGAACTGTCATTACTTGTTCTTCGTAATGATCTACAATTCAAGTTCAGTTGAATAATTAGAAACATCTCATAATTTACCAAACATATTAATAGTGATAAATATATGTCACATAGCCATGCGACTATTTTAGCCAATGCTACAACATTCATCCATATCCTATACACATACAGTAACTTCTAGATGCATTATACCCCAATGTTATTAAGAGTGTGTACTACTCCTAATATGTCATCAAAGAGGTATCAATCTAGATAAGTAGTAATGGAATGTTTTACACCATCATTGACTTCTTATAAATGCAAATACTCAAACATGTATAACACATCAACTGAATATAAAAAATAATAATATCATGAAATGACAATTGAATACTTATCTTTATTTTCTTTGTGGGTAGACTCCTTGATCCTTCAGCTTCATATATTCTTCATTCACAGCTGCATCATTTCTTATCCAAATGTTAAGATGGATAAGAGGTTCTTCAAGAGTTGAGTGCTTCATATTCCTCATCACTTGAGGGATCTTCTTTGAATTGTGTGATATATTAATCTCGAATTTCTCTCATATTATCTTCTCTTATTATGAGTTGAACTTCTTCTTTTGTGCACTCTTCCCAAAGTATGCTAAAGGTAATCAAATTCCTTTTGGTATACATTTCTCGAATGACTTGAATCCCATGATCTTGGGAGGCCATTCAAGATGGTTATAACAATCTCTCATTCTTCTTCAATTTCTTCATCATAACATCGAACACTTCCTTTTGGTGTCTTCAAGGATGACACATGAGGGATGATATTATCTTTAATAGAATCTACAATGGCTCTCTTGGATCTTAGCCTCATCTTACTTTAGCTCTTAGAACTTCCTTACTGAAATATTGATCCAAGTCATTTTCTTCAAGGATCACGGAGGTCCTATAATTCCATACTTTGACACTTCCATATTTCACCAATATTTTCATCAAGTTGGGTGTGATTAGTCATTTTGAAATCAGAACCTTAAATGTAAATAGAAAAATTTAGATCTTACCGATTTGAGGTGTCCGACCTCGATCTGGAGCTTGTTGATCTAGGGTTTATCATAGAAAACTTAATAGTTCAAAATTGGAATTTCAAACTTATGATTCAAGAGAAACATTGGCCTCTTCAAGGAAATTTGTCCAGTGTACTTTTTTTTTCTGAAAACAGTGGTGGGAAGCTCCTGGAACAGTAAGCCCTAGTTTTCCAATTAATTTTCCATAAATGTTTGAAATTGATTTTTTTGTATCTTTGAATTTTAGGATCCTTATAGTATGAAACTTCTGATTGAGATAGATTGATATGTATTATTTCCAAGCCCACATGTTAGAGAAGAAATGCATTCTCCAAGTGGAACTTATGTTTATTTTCCCAAGGTGATTTTTTTAGGGACTATTCAACATAGAGAACTTATACGGACTTTCACGTGTCATTGTTTCACAATATGGGTCTGAAAAGCATACCACAGAAACTACAGTCTGTTCCCTACCTATAACATGTTGCAAAATTTTGTTTGGACCTTCCTAGCCCAAGATATAGGAAATATCCCTAGGTCACATATTTATGACTATATCTCGAGGAGGATAGAACCCTGATTTCGAGGAACCATATCTCCTAAAGTATAGTGAATACGAGGATGAAACATTTACAAAAGGTACATAAAGAATTAATCTTCATCTTGTAAAATTTTAGGATTCTAATCCTTCTCCAATTTGGTGTTATAGTGACAGTTCTAAAATGACGAAAATTAGTCTTCCCAGGTTTTTAGGCATGAAACCCTAATTTCCATTAGTTGGCATTGTAGCTATATTTCAGCTACACAGTGAAACTTCAATAATTCAGAAACTACTACCACCAACATATGCACCCGAGTGAGGCGATTTACTCTATCCCTCCTTGCTTGATGATCTGTGGAGAGAACACCTTCAACTAGGAATCCCTATATCTTGCAGTTGCACATTGCCTTCTTTTAGAGAGGCTCTAATACCATGTTAGTTTTTATTAAGATATGATTATATTCTCTAGGATATTTATCTGAATAATAATAAGTACAAAAAAATCCATAAGATATAAAATATACACAAGACACAAATATTTTCATTGTGGAAACCATACCGGAGAAAACCCCACGAAATTCTAGCAGTAATAAGAAAAGTTCAAAAGCTATCTTTCCCTCCTCCTCTGACTATCTCTCTCTCTTATGCAGCTTAGAGAGTGTGTGTGGTGTGTATGAATGAGGGAGAGCGCCTCCCTATTTATACCCTTTCAAGGAGCTGACCAAGTATAAGACTCGAGCCTACATGTCATCTCACATGGGGCCCACTTCTCCTAGAGAGACCACAATTACATATAACATGATGTTACACTAGGTACTATTGCCCCGACTTACAATGGAGGGTGTATGTCAAGGTCTAGACACAATTTATACATCATGTAAAGGGGTAACACACATTCCCAATGCGGGTACAACAACATACAATGATAATATATATCATAATATATTCCGAAGTTACAAATACATCAACACTTATAATGAATGGGAATGTTCTTATCTCAAGTGGTGCTTCTATATGGTTGGTGATGGACTTAAATCCACACCTTATGGTGATGTTCTCAATTATTTTATGATCCAGTGTTCATAAATATTTTTTCTAGGGATTATAATCCGAACGGTTATGACTTGGTCCTAGAAGCTATAACATAGTACTAAACACACCCTCCATAATAGGGTGTTCAAGGTAACAAACATTATATTAAAAAATTGTACTGCAAGCTTTTGGTTAAGTGATTTGGTGATAAAGTGGTTTGGGGACTCACCATAGTCATGATCCTACTTTGACCTTGGCACAAATACATTGTTGTTGTTATAACACGGATTGGTACGTTATCCTTTGATGGAAGTTACAAGGTTTAATGTGCTTACATTTAAGTTTTGTCTACGGGACATTAACTCTGCCCTAGTTACGAGTTGATAATGCATCTAGGCATTTAATGGCAAGTTGTAAAGCGAGTCCGAGAGGGATCTCGGCCCTTCAGTTATCACAATCTTTAGCAAAGGTTTTTGCAAGGGTTCAATATGGTTTTAACATGTCTGACGGTTTCAATTTTGCATTTTTTTTGGTCTACAACTTCTTTAATGGAAAGAGCTCGACCCTCCATGGCCGCATTGCATATTTTTGCTCAAACCTTTAAAGAGCTGGTTAATAGAACTTCCTTGATTGCTTTTTAGGTAAACATGAGGTTTTATCAGTGTTAATGGCAGTGAAAACGACCTCGACATTGTTGGTTCATTGTGGTGAAGAAGAAGATAAACCCTTCATTGAGCCTTCCAAGCCTTTAACAGGAAACACAACTTTTGAGTTAAATTTAACTCTTCCCTAGTTGCAAGTTGACAATGTAGCCAAGTGTTTAATGGAAAGTTGTGAAGCAGGTCCGAGAGGAATCTTAGACGCCCATCTGTCACGATCTTTAGAAATGGTTTTGGCAAGGGTTTAATACAATTTTAACATGTTTGGAGGTTTTAATTTTGCATTTATTTTGGTCTGCAACTAGTTTGATGGAAAGAGCTCGACCCTCCATGGCTACGATGTGCATTTTTTCTCAAACCTTTACACAGTTGGTTAATAGAAATTCCTTGATTGTTTCTGAGGTAAAATTGAGGTTTTGGTAGTTTTAATGACAGTCATAATGGCCTTAGCCTTGATAGTTCGTTGCAGTGAATAAGAAGATAAACTCTTCGTTGAGCTTTCAAAGCCTTTAACAAGTAACACAAATTCTCAATTAAATTTACTCAGTTTAACACTTTGTTTTTAGATTAATGGAATGTGAAAAACTAACTTGGGGTTTCTCCTTCATTTTTGTAGGAAGCGTAGTGGTAAGGGAATTGAGGAGGAGTCGACCCATGACCCTCTTTACAATCAATTTTGGGTAATCTTTTAAAAATGAAGGTTTTAAATACTGTGCAATTTGATTTCCTAAAAGGAACCCTAGATTGTTAATTTGTATATGTAGGTGGAGTTTGGGTAGATATGGGAGCTCCCAACGAACCCGGTTTACCACCCATGCAGTTGTAGTTAGGTAAGAAGTTTTTACATTGTCACGATTTCCTTGGTCGTTTATAGTTTGCATCATAAAGTGTATAGTGTTAATTGTGTAACATGTGTAGTGTAGGTTGTGATCTCACTGATGAGAGTGGAGATAGGGTCACCTCCTATTATAAATGTTACTTCAATGACTATGGTGAGGAAAAATACCCTAATCTTGTTTAAAATTATATAGAAGTTGTATTTACTTAGCAGACACACTATCCCTTCTCAGTTTTGATGATGTGCATGTGTTTTACACAACATGTCCGCACTTGGTCTATATCCCTTGATCCACCCACTTTCAATGGTAAGGTTTTCATTTTGAATCGGGTTACAATGGTTCTCCACTGGGTTTTTCATACCTCCGAAAGTAGGGTTTCCACCACTATTGCAAAGATAAGTTTGATATATTTTTTGTTAAGCCGTCGTAGGTCTGTACACTTGTAGATATGGCTTCGCAGCCTCTCTATTTATAGCCTTGTTAAACCATCCATTAAGATGTATATTTTGTTGATTTATTATCAGTGGATTCCATATATAATGGGATTGCAACCACACATTGTTTATCATATTTGACCTTGTTTGATTGAAATTTGAATAATTGTTACCATTGGTGAATCGATTGTGTTGGAAAATGCTTTTGGAAAGAGGCATGTGTCATGGGATGGGAAACTCTTTATTAGGGATTGCATGCCTAGTTTAATCTTTGATATTATGTTACACTGTAATTCATTATATATGTTTGTGCTAGAAATTTTTTTCTTAGACTACCACAAGAACAAGCTAACAAAATCTCAAAAAGAAAACAAAATGAAATTGGTTTTTTAGGGTTTTTGGTTTAAAAATTCATCAGCAAGGAGGTAATAAACATTCATAAGCTAATACAGAACTGAATCATGCACAAGTTATATAAATTGGGGATCAAACACATCCCAATAAGCCATAAACATTACACATGAAATACTAATTCCACCCACAAGCTACAAGCATTTACATGAATAAAACCTTCAAACAAGAAATGGAATTGAAGATTGAGAAATCAACCAGATAAAAAACGAAACAACATGACAGGTAAAAAGGCTTATCAATTTATACATGACAGGTAACAATCATCAACTTACATAAGAGTTATAAGTGCTAGCTTGAGATATCACAGCTCAAAAGCCTCTCCTTGAGTCAAAATTCCAACTCTTGCACTGTATGGTTCTCCTCCTTATATAGTTACAAAGACATCATATAAAGTAGTTCCATATTTAGGTCAAATTTGGAACTACTTAGCAGTTAAATTAACCAAGTTTCAACTAATTGACTAAAAATAGCAAAATTGGATTCCTCGGAAATTTGACAAATTTCTGAAAAATGGGTCTCAAAGAAGTCTCCATACCTCTCAATACGGGACACCTGTGAAAAAACTAAAAGAGGTTTTTGTGAAAGATTCCATGATGGAAAAAGACCTCTCTTGGTTTTTAGAAATTTTTCTCCACTCCATCGGAAAATTCCCCTCAATATGAAGACTAAAACAAGAAAGTATTAAATGTTTTTTAAACCCTAAAAAATAGGCCGTCAAGATTAAATCAAATCTTTCAAAAATTGACACAGGTTGCAAAACTGAGAGATTTTTTTGTGAATGGGTCTCTTGTGAACAAAAAAAACTTTTTGTTTTCTAAAATTCATCTCCATCAGCTCGTAATCTGCGCTCAATTGCAATGACCAAAACAGGAAAAAAAAAACAGAGCATAACTATGCGTTTTATTTTTTTTATTTCAAGGGATTCTTTTGCTAATAGCTTATGGTCACCAATTTACTTCTTCTACCTGTACATGAATTTTATTTTGAACCTTAACATTTGAAGTTTGCAAATTTTCATCTTTTAATTCAGCAGTAATTGGTACTCTAGCTGTGCTTTCTTCTACACCTACAAAATTCTGTATTTTTTTTCTCTTTTCAATCCAAATGTTCCTCCTGAATTGAAACATCTCTCTACTGCTTTTCATCATTTTCCTAAGCTTGTTCTTGATCATAATCAATTGTTTCTCTTACATGTTCATACACAGGTTCTTTTTCTCTTGCTATGCCTATATTTGCCAATATCACCTCCTCTTTAATTCTCTCGAAAACATCAAACCATCCAGTTCTTTGAAACAACACTGCACAATTAAGAAAACTACTATCCTATATTGTATCCATGGGTTTGACTCTATTAGTTTTACCACCTTTTTAAAAATTTTGTAGCGTAACCCTAGCCTGTATATTGCTTTAAACAAGTTCAGAATTATCTTAATTTCTTCTCTGCAAGAATGAAATTAGTAACCAAACAAAAATGGTAACAGGTGAGTTAACAAATTTTATAATCCTTACAGAAAAAAAAACTCATACCAATGCATACCACGATTCCCATGTTCATGCACCTGTCATGATGATGGATGAGGTCACGAGTATGCACTGTTATATTTTGGACAGATGTCTGAAATATTTCGATATTGTCTTCTGCAACAACCACTATTTCTAACCACCTCTTTCAATAACTCAAACCAAATGAAATCATGATAGGTCAAACCATGATCCTCCTTAATAATCATTGCATGCTCTCATACACTTTCCATGATCATCACTGGGTTCTAAACATGTATCATTCTTTCCTCATAGATTTCCAACAACTTCCACTAATTTCAATTTCGAACAACCACACTTCTTTGCCACAATTTTTAATAATTCGAGATTCTTGTAGCGCTTTCGTTCACTGATCTTCACTCCTACGCTATAAGAATCCCCTTTTGCATATTTTTTAACCATAACTTAAAAAAGAAGGTTAGTCATAAAATTTAACTTTGGAATAAAGTTAATTATAAGCTTTTCACACCTTTAGAGATATATATAATTACTAATAAGCCCAAAAACTTTAAAGAACCAATAAAATGAACTAAACCAAATTCATTTAAAATATAAAATCAAACAAAAATGTATTTATTTATAAAAATACTCAAAATCAACTCAAAATGTAAAATAATAGAAAATCAATATTTGAAAAATAGGACAAATAAACTAAGAACAAGATCTAGTTATAACATCTGGCTCCTGCTGCGGGATGACATCCTCCTTGTGAGGTTTCAAGAACCTGTAGATCAGTGCCTTCTTCCATCTAAACTAAACTTATCTGTTACTCTGCAAAATTTCCATTGGGCTATGGAGTCTTTTTTTATCTCATTCCTAGCCTACCATTCACTGCTAACAAAGGGCTATAACTTGTTTTTTCAATCAAAATATGAACCTATGCTTCTGAAATGACAAAAAAAACTGCTACAAACAAGCATAGTGAAAAGAATATATGTGCTCATATGGCGAGCTTATTCTGTTATTTACTCCTACTTATAATTAGAAGAAACAACCCAATCAAGTGTAATCATACTTCCAGTGAAGCCAAGAAACCATTTGACTGAGAATCATAATTCCATGCATGCTATTATTTGAGAAGACCCACAAAATATGTGATAAATGCAATAAAGAGTCTATAGGCAGCTGATACTTATGACTAGAAATAGGAAGTATGCCAATAGCTAGAGCTTTAGAAACCTTTGAAAAATACAAATCCATCCAAGAAGCCATGGGATCATGAAACTCATGCAAAATCATTCCTTCACGTTGTTCAAAAAGAAAGGACTACAAATGTGTCTCCTCAATTCTCAATACTCCATGAGATAATGCAATAAGACAACAATGTATAAAATCTTTGACTTTGTTGAGGTTATCCTGTTTTATATCTTCCATGAACCCAAGTTGACTGATTTCTGAAGAGTGTTGCTTAACTAATGAGGACTAAAAGAATGACTGTAGTATTTTTTTATATCCATAAAAAATTGGCTTTTTTCATAATGGTTTTGAGCTGCAAAGTTATCACGGCCATGGATATTAGACACATCTAATATTGCATTCAAAGTATCTATAGTCTGGCTGCTATCAATTTCAGAGTCAAAGCAATTCAGAATTTTTTCTTGTTCAGTAAAAAGATTGGAATATAATTTACCTACAATCGGATTCTGCTGATCATGAAATTTTTGATTTAAAACTTCAATGTATTCATTATATTCATCATAAAATGAAGCATTCTCTTCCTCTCCATTTCTGTTGTTTTTAAACTTTGGCTTAAGAATGGAAACCAAGGGCTCTTCAAACTACTTCTCGACCTTTAAATAAAACCCTTGATCAAAACTTGAACAAATAAAATTCTGAAAATGACCATCAGTCAATAATGGCAGCTTATTCTTATACCAATAGTAAGAGGTTAAAGAGAAGAAACGGATTCTTCATAGCCTGATAATATCATAGCAGGAATTAGGAAATTTCTACTATAATCGACTGAAAGTATATTATCATCTAAAAAGTCAGCAAACTGATATGAAGAATAAACACAAGCGTCATTTATATCCTTGTTCATATGGAAATCTTAAAATGATGAAGAAATCTGTCTTAAATATGAATGATACCTACGTTCTTATTCCTATTCATAAGCTTGTATATTTTCAACATGATCATGATCCTGAAGCATTTTGCAAGCTCGAATGTTCTCCTCCACTCCTTTTCAATCCTCAAATAAATTGTCTTAAAGATGATGATTTCCTTTCTAATAGGAAAAAGACAAGATATGAATGTCGATCCATAACATAATATACCATAGAAATTTTTTCTGAAGGTCTGATCTCTGTTGGCATACTGATATAAAAACTTTGAAACCTCCAATTAAATTTAGTAATTGGCTCATCATTCTCCCATTTCAAACTATAAAATATAGAAATAAATTGATCATAAGATTTATTCTTACCCCAATACTTCAAAAATACATCATGTAACTCTTTCCATGATCCAACTGAATCAGCCTTTAAATTTCGGAACCAAAACCCAACATCTCTAGCAAAGGATTTCGAAAATAACCTCATGACAACATCCTCATGCATGCTTTCAAAATTATCAATGAAATTATGAAAAGATCATAAATGCTTCTCTGCTGTAATATGGTCTTTTCAAGTAAAATGGCTAAGATATTGAACAAAGTAGGAAGGGTAAGGATGTAAGAGAGATGGAAGCGTAAGAGGTTTAAACATCTTCTGTCTGAGTCTAGATTGAAAATCTGTGTGTTGAAAATGAGGCTCAACAAATTGTTCACAAGTCTCGGCAATGATGGTAGAAGGTAATCGATCAACTTTATTCTCTACAAGATGACAAGGATAATAAGGTTCAAGAGATATGGGTATATGTATATCATGTTACACATGTATTTCAAATGAAGGAATAGGATCAACATCAATAAAAAAAAATCATGCAGGCTTTCTTCTTCCAAAGAGGGATATGTACTTGAAGGTTTATGATCATCGGAAAAGACAACAAAAAAAATTCTTTTGAAATGCAATGGGAAAGATAGGAAAGAACTGATGAATAAGAACAAAACCTCATGGAGAAAAGTAACAAGTTGATATCGAGTCTTTCCATTTGGCTTCTTCATTTTTCTGTCAACAAAATTCTCCTTGTAGTGGAATCTTTAATCATGGAGTTGCTAGGTAGATGATTGTAGTCTATCTATATGTCTTTCTCTTGTATGCCATCAAGAGTGAGATCTGTGCCATTGTGATTCTTCCTGGGGAATATAATTCTGATTTCCATCCCCGAAAATGGCGGCAAATTTGTTTGTGGTAGAAATTGTTCCTAGACTACCACAAGAAGAAGCTAACACAATCTCAAAAAGAAAACAAAATGAAATTGGTTTTTTAGGGTTTTGGTTTAAAAATTCATCATCAAGGAGGTAATAAACATTCACAAGCTAATACAGAACTGAATCATGCAGAAGTTAGATAAAATGGGGATCAAATTTAATGTCCCAAATGTTTCATTGGATCACAATGGCCAAATCACATTTTCCATATTCATGAAAGTTGTCAAATGGATGCTAAAAGTCAAATAATTCCCAAGGAGGAAAACCACTAGTTTCCTAGGTTGGGGGTGGAAGCTTTGAGATTTGGAATAAGGGGATAATAAATTATGTTTAGACATTAGAATGTTATATTTTTATCATTTAAGAAATATGATCTTAGGATCTTATCTGAGAGAATAACATACACAGTAATAAACAAAAGAGACAAGAGACACAAAGAATTTTCCTCGGGGAAACCATAAAGGAGAAAACCCCGCAACTTCCTCAAAGATAGAATGAGCACTAATGGTAGTAGTAAAACCCAAAAACATAAATATGATCTCCAACAGCTTGTTCTCTCTCTCTCTCTTGAGATAGCTTCTCCTCTCTCACTCATGCACCCCAATGAGTGAGTGTGTGTGTGATAAATAGAGAGGCTCACTCTCTATTTATATTGTTTCATTCTCTTAATGTCCACTTCAACATGTCGAACCCAATTAACAATTACTTACTAGGACCAACATCTCTATGAGATTCTAATAACCTTAGTGCCCCACAACCATGGAGACTTNCTTGACACAATTGTGGGGACTATTGCCCCGACTTACAATGGAGGGTTAACCTCAATGACTTTACATGACTTGTTTACATTATTGAATCTCCCGATCAAAACATCAGGGAATGAAATGACTCAATTACATTATAGATACCTCTTGGAATAAACATTCGGGTACAATACATAAGATATACAAGTGAATACATTCCAAAGTTACAAATACATCAACACTCTCTCTTAACTAGGAAGGTATTGTCTCGACACAATTTATTAGTGCAAGTGTTCTTCTCTGTATCATCTAGATCATCATCAAGTCATCTTCATATTCAATCCATATTCATCATCAAGTCTTGATCATCACTAGATCATCATCAAAGCTGGATCATCATCATCACTGCTTCCTCTATCTCAATCAAATGGTGCTATCTCTTCATTATTCTCGTCAAAGGAAGTTCTACAGAGCCATCCATTTTTCATGTTGGTTGTAGGCCTATCCTCCATGTAGGTATTCATCTTCTTCAGTGCTTATATATGACCATGGTCGGAAACACATCACAACTATGTCAAAAAGGCCTTCCCAGCACTCACATTTGACCATGGTCAGAAACTCATCGTAAACCATGTCAGAAGGGCTCAGCACTTACATCTGACCATGATAGGAAACTCATCACACATCATGTCAGAAAGGATCTACACTTATATCTGACCATGATAGGAAAATTATCACACATCATGTCACAAAGGCTCTACTCTTATATCTGACCATAATATGAAACTCATCACACATCATGTCAGAAAGGATCTGCACTTATATCTGACCATGATAGGAAACTCATCACACATCATGTCAGAAAGGCTCTGCACTAATATTTTACCATGCTATGAAAATCATCACACATCATCTCAGAAAGGCTCCGCACTTATATCTTACCATGATAGGAAACTCATCACACATCATCTCAGAAAGGCTCTAGACTTATATCTGACCATGATAGGAAACTCATCACCCATCATGTCAGAAAGGATCTCAGTCGTAGACTGAAATTCCTAGTAACTAACTAGGTGCCTCCATTCTCCCAGAGAATGGACTTCAACACTTATATCTGATCATGTGGAAACATATCCCACATTCACCTCAGAATATCTCAGCACTTACATCTGACCATGGAAGGAACCAATCCTCTCACCATGTTAGAATGGCTCACAGAATCATCACTTCCCCTTCAAGGGAACCTCGATCTGGAGAACACCAAGTTTCTCCCTAAAGTACTCAAATTTCACTTTGGCCATTTCTAGAATAGAATCACACCAGGGTCGATTACGTCGAAGGATAACCTGCAAGCTTTGTCAGGACTGATTACATCTGAGGACAACCTACAGGTCTATTTACATTTGAGAAACCTACAAGCTTCGCCAGGATTTATGCTCAGACAACCTATCTCACCGACTATGCTAGAACTCCCACTTTCAAGAGATCTCGATTTGAATCACAAAATAGAGCTTCACTACTCTTCTATGCATCATACAAAAATGTAAGTCAGATCAATCAAATCAAATAGTAATTTTCAAAAGAAACATACTACCTCCCAAATAGAGAGTGGAAACATCTTTTTCCCCGGCTATTCTCAGTGCCATACAGGACTCCTTCCTGCTAAACCAAGATATTGCCCCTGATCTCATACTGAAGTAGCACCTCGGAGTGCTCTTCATATCAATGGAACTTCCTGCCCAATATGAATCCACATAACCCTCTAGGTTAATCTTCTGATTTGCATCATACTTGAGCACATACTAAACTGTACCCTTCAGGTACCTTGTTGCATGCTTTGCAACCATCAAGTGAACATGTCTCAATGTGTTCACAACAAAGAAAATATCTGGTCTTGTATTCATTAGGTACATCAAGGAACAAATCATCTGACGATACATCATGGCATCAACCGAATCTGATGAAGCATCACTCAATAGCTTTAGGTTTGATGCCATAGGTGTGTTCATGGCCTAGTGGTCCATCATCTCGAACCTCTTTAGGATCTCTACTACATACTTCCCTTGTCATAGGGATATTCTGCCACACCTCCATGCCTAGAATGTAGTGCATCATATCCAAGTCCTTCATCTCGAACCTGGTAGTAAGTCTCCTTCTTGCAACTTTAATGAGTTCCTCTTTTCTGTCAGAAACAAGTCGTCGAGATATAATAGGATCATCACTAGTATTTTGCCTTCAACCTTGAAGCAAATGTTGGAATCCTCTTTACTCTCAGTAAAGCCTATAGTCATTAGTAATCTGTCCATCATGTCATACCATGTTGAAACTCAAGATCTTCTACAGTCACTCCATCTGAAGTGAAGCATCATTCTCTCTATGTCTTTCATACTCTATGCATTGAAGCTTTCTGTATTGGAGTGACAAGTAGCTTCCTCTTCTACTAATATTCTATGTATCCATCTAGGGTCATGGGATACCAAGATCCTCTATCTTGAACCTTTTCAATAGTTCTTCTCTCACCCATCTATGAGATTCTCATGCTCTATAGGATTTCATCTTCAACCTGCACCAAAGGTTAAGATCTTCATCACTCTAGGTGATCTTTAAGCTCCTCATGTATGTGTTATCCCATGGGTGTTTTCTGAGCTCGTACAAGGCATTCTTTCATTTGCACAGATGTTTCTACATGTCATGCGTATTTCTAGAGGCTACAAATGTCTATTCATAGTCTATGCCTCATTCTACGAATATTACCTTGTATCCCACGATGTTTCCATCTACTGCATGATGGAACTACGAACTTCTCTTTAGGTCTCGATACTGTATCTTAGACATCATTATTCTTGAACTAGTACACTCCTTCCCTTTCTTCTTAGCCACTTCTTGGAATTTTCTTCATCAATGATGTCACTCAACAGTGTTACATAACTACACTATGTGTGAGATCTCTTCTTTGAAAGTATCTTCATCTTGGATTCTTTCTTGAACTGCCGTCACTTGCTCTTTGGAACAAGTCTCATCCTTCTTTGCTTGTAGGTGATTGTACGCGATCTTTCTTACAAGTCAAATGCATTAGTTGTATATTTAGAAACATTTCATAAGGAATATTCATAATGGCAAACTATTATGCATAAATATATGATCATGCAACTATTTTAGCCAATACAACATTCATCCATCTCTCATGGAAACTTTTCTATATGCCTTCCATCTCTCTACCAAGACAACATTGAGATTGTGCACTAATCCAATATGTCAGCAAAGAGGTTTCATTCTACATAAGTAGCAATAGAAAGTTGTATAGCACCATGAGATACTTACCAACCACATGCATATTAGTAGTATAATGTCATTAATGAAAACATTCTATCATGCATAATACATCAAATGAATATAAACAAATGCATAACAAAACAATATCATGAAATGACAATTGAATACTTATCTTTATTTGTTTCGTGGGTAGACTCCTTCTTGAGCCTTCATCTTCATCATCTTCTTCATTCATCATTTCTTATCCAAATAATAAGATGGATAAAAGTTTCTTCAAGAGTTGAATTCTTCATATTCCTCATCACTTGAGGGATCTTCTTTGGATGGTGAGAGCTTGATATTCAGTTGCTCCCATCTTCTTTTCTCTTATTATGAGTCAATCTTCTTGTGTGTACTCTTCCTAGAGTCTGGTGAAAGTAACCACTTCCTTCTGGCACAAATTCCTCGAATGAATGAATCCCATGATATTGGGAGGCCATTCAAGATGGTTATCACAACTTCTGCATTCTCCACTTCTTCTTCTACCCCTTCAAGTTGTTGTTTGATTTGAGAGACCCTTGTAAACTATGACTGTATGGTCTCTGCATTCTGGATCTTCACATTATTCAACTGGTTTCTTAAGGTTATATTCTGATTTATGTTCTTCCCTTCAAATAGCTTGGGCAAGGAATCAAACATATCTTTCGATGTCTATAGGGAAGGAACTTGTCGTACAAGTTGATTCGTGATTGAATCAACAATGATTTTCTTGGCCTTGACCAAGTTATTCTTGTGTAAGGTTTTTAGCCTCATCTCCCTGTGAACTAGAACCTCTCTACTTATGTAGGTGTCCAATTCATTTACTTCAAGAACTAGTGAGATCATATACTTCCATGCTTGGAATTTTTCAGCCTCACCAAGATTTTGATCAATATCATGTGATTAGTCATCTTTAAATGAGAACCTCAAATGTAAATAGCAAAATATTAGATCTTACCCATTTGAGGTGTCTGTTTTTGTTCCAGAGCTGGCTGAGTTAGGGTTTGTAAGAGAAACCCTACTTTTAAAAAGTTGAAATATTTCATACCTGATTAGATATAAAGATATACCTCTTCAAGGTGAGCTGTCCAATGTACTCCTTTTCTGAAAATAGTGGAGGGAAACTCCCGGAACATGAAGCCCTAGTTTACCAATTTATTCTGCAGACATGCCTGATACTGTTTCTGTGGTATCTCCAAAATTACTACTCGTCTATGTCTAAAATTTCATACTAAGGTATCCTCTTCTATCCTTGTTCCAACACCATAGGTTTCATCAAAATTGGTTTCACCAATTGGGACTTATGATCGTTTTCCCAAGGTGACCTGTTTCAGTACTGTTCAACATAGTGAAGTTGTACGGACTGCCACGTATCAGTTTTTCATTTTCCGAGTATGAAAATATTACTACAGAAATTAAAGTCTGTAATATTTCTAGAAAATATTGAGAAATCTCATTTGTACCTTGGTAGCGCGAGATATAGCAATTCTCCCTAGGTGTCCTGTTTAAGGATGAATCCTGGAAGACGCTGGAACCCTAACTTGGAGGAATCATATCTCCTAAAATGTAGAGAATCCATGGCTAAAACTTGGACAAAATGTACATCAAGAATTTATCTTCGACCAATAAAAGTTTCAGCCCCTGAGACTTCTGAAATCCCCAAATATAGAAAATGTACAAAAACTTATCAGTTTTATTATGTAGGCTTTTTTCGGCCCGGGGTCAAACTGGGGTTTGAATTTCCCAGAGTTTCACCCAACCAAAAATATTGAACTAGGTCTCTAAAATTCAATTTTTATGAGGCAATAAATCCTATGCTGGGCTCACTCAAAAATTCCGCTTCTGAAAAAACCTAATTTCCTGCACCAAAAACTGAAAATGCTTGGAATCAAATTCTGCTTCGACAGAAAGATACGCCCTTCAATGGAGAGTCATCCTAGAATACTTTTGCTGATGGATTGTGGGGAGATACCCAAAAAGTAAGAATCCATAGCTTCTGCAAATGCACAATGTCTTCTTCTCATGTTAGCTATGATACCATGTTAGATTTTTATCATTTAACCAATATGATATTAGGATATTATTTGAGAGAATAACATGCACAGTAATAAACACAAGAGACAAGAGACACACAAAATTTTACTCAGGGAAACCATAAAGGAGAAAACACTGCAAATTAATCAGAGATAGAATGAGCACCAATGGTAGTAGTAAAACCCAAAAACATAAAGATGATCTCCAACAACTTGTTCTCTCTCTCTCTCTTGAGAGAGCTTCTCCTCTCTCACTCATGTGCCCCAATGAGTGAGTCTGTGTGTGTGATAAATAGAGAGTCTCACTCTCTATTTATATTATTTAATTCACTTAATGTCCACTTCAACATGTTGTCCCCACTTAACAATTACTTACTACGGCCAACATCTCTAGGAGAGTCTAACAACCCTAGTGCCCCACAATTGTGGGGACTTTGCCCTCCGATCAACAAGGAGGTTTAACATTGACACAATTGTGGGGAATATTTCCTCGAATTATAGTTGGGGATTAAATTCAATGGTTTTACATGACTTGTTTACATTATTTCATCTCCCGGTCGGAACACCAAGGCATGCCATTACTCAATTACATTATAGATACTTCTCGGAATAAACATGGGGGGGTACAATACATAATATATACAAGTGAATACATTTTGAAGTTACAAATACATCAATATATAAGAATATAAATATTTAATAATGTATCTTATTAAATAAATATAATAGAAAATTGAAGTGGCAATGGAGCATGGAGACACATAAAGACAATGGGGCCCACTCAAGCTAGAATTCCTATGTTAAATGGCATCCTCGTCTTGTAATTTCGAATCTATGTGAAGCCTAATGTTTTGGAATGGATTATGAGGTTAGAATAATTTTCCATATACTTCATAGGTCTAATTTGGGATGAATTTTAACTTACATGGGAGAGGAAGATCCAAAATGGGAGTTTCATAAACACTTGGCTAGATTCCCCTTACATTTATGACATCTATGACACCAATGATGGAGATTCTATGACATTTATGACAAAAGTAATATATGAAGGATGAAATACTAACATACTGACATGTCAAGACTGAATAGAGCATATTAGAGGTCAAATTTGGGAGTTGGAGAATGCCAAGAGGCTCCTACTCAAATTTGGGAGAAGAAAGAAGGTGAAGAGAGAGGCCACATGGCATTGCATGAGCAGCCACACCAATTCGACTTGGATTTGGTTTATGAATGGATTTGGAACCTTATAATACCAATAATGTTTATAAAATATAGGGATCATATATGAGAAGAAGCTTTTGCTCATTTTTGAAATTGTCATTTGTGAATTGTGAGAGCTAGTGGATGACTAATTTTCTTGCTTAAGCCAATTTCGAGGGTGAAAGATTCCCATCCTAGTTGGTATTTGGAAATGCCACTCAGGTATTTGATGGATATTTAATGGAGTATTATTTTCAGGTGCAAGTTACAATAAGTTCATGGACATCTCAATATCATCTTGTTCTTCCATTCGTCTCAAGTTTTCTCACCATATTTCAGCTCTATGGAGTGAGGCGCACTTGGTGAGCTATTCATCTCTTTGAGGGATATTATATTTCTCCATTAATTTTTATTATGATTTAAATTCTCTTTTATTTAAGTTTATAAATCTCTCAGGTCTAAAATCCAATATATCTCATGTATTATTGTCCAATATTGAAGAAACAGTGCCATTTCCCCAATACCTTGTTGTAAACACTTGCGATCTTGATGGAATCAAATATATGTGTGCACCATTGATGATTTATGAATGAATTATATTTAATTAAAGTATATTATGGGTTTCATGATCTGTAACTAAGAATTTGTGGCCATTGGGTCGAATTTCATAGCATTTAGGGCAAACTACATCTCATTTCTCCAAGGGTCCAAAACTAGTTTTTTTATATCTGATTGAAGGAAGTGATAACAACCATGGGAGTTCAATTGGTTCTGAATATGAGTATATAATGATGTTTTATACACATACCCTAATTCAATTTGATAATTTGAGTGATTTTATGTATATTTGGGAAGCCATTCCGACAATTACTCGGGAGGGATTTGAGCCCCAAAATTGCTAGTAAATTCATCTATCTTATTCTGAATTTGATATAGACTTTCAGAACTGATTGGAGGACCATAATAAATCCATGAAAATAATAATTAATTTAAGATATCATTCATACACCTTCTCTGAATATTTGAGAGCAATTGGGCTGATTTGGAGACCAAGAAACTAAAACTAGTCAAGAGCCAAAATTGTGAAAAAATTGGAAAATTGGGCATTTTAATAAAATTTCATAAAAGGGGACATTACAGTGTATCAGAGCATTATCTTGGCACCTGATGTGGTCTGATATTTATGAGTATAATAATTCAGTTACCACCATTATATATTGAAACCAAAAGTGCTTTTGTTGAAGAGGAAAAATAAAAGTAGGAGAAGAAAAGACATTACCTCAAGAGGTTCGAAAGTCACTCCCAAATGACTTTGAAAAAGATGAGGAAACATCACATGAGAAGTAATAATAGTACCTTGAAACTATTGAATATCATTCTGAAAAAAAATTCTATTATGGACATGGACCAAAGAGCATCTACTGATGGATGCTTGAACTATGAAGGAGTACCTACTGATGGGTGCTCACAACTCTATGTTGGTGACATAGAGATCAGATTTAAAAATGTTACTACAAGACAAATTTATAGTAAACATGAAAATGAACACCTTGTAGCAGTTGAAGAAGAAACAACATCAACTTCCCCATCACCACTTGATCTTCATGAAGTTGGTCCAAGCAAGAATGAAGAAGACGAGGAGGTTCATTTGCAAGAGCCTCATTTTCTTGAAGGGTCTTTAAATATGAATGAAAATAAGATCCAAGAGGCCATTAGCATACTCTATGACACTTAATCATTGGTATCAAATTCTTGTTGGAGATCTACTTCCTTGGAGGAGTCATCCTTCCTTGAAGACATGGAGAAGATTCAAAGAGCAATGTGCAACATCAAAGGTAATTTCATGTCTTTTATTTTTGATAGAAAAAATGTCATTGAGCTTAGTGAATGGTTACATGAATCCTGCTTGAAAAATAATTAATTTATTCATAAGATCACAATTCAAAATGAGCAACTTCTTGAAAAGTTGCAAGACACTTGTTTTTCCTCCTATGTTTTAGATTGTCAAATGGTAGATTGTTTGGAGGATTCTCATGACATGGTGGATCATGAGATATGTGGAAATTTGAATGTTCTTGATATGTTTGAAGATGAACTTGAAGAGATCCAAACACTTGATGTGGTGAAATAGGAACTTGAATTGTCTCTTGATGAAGGGTATGCAATTTTTAAAGAAGAGCGCGATTCCTCTGCATTGGAACCAATCTATGAAAAGGTTTCACACTTTTGAAGGACCTGCATGATAATACCCATATGGATCCTTACCATGATGAAAATTCTACACTTTTTGATCATTTGGGTGAGTTAGTTCATTCTCCTACATCCTACAATTCCATGTTTTGCAGCATTAGTCTCAATGAAGTATGGGTGAAAGGGTTCTTTTTTATGGTGCCACATGAGGAGTGTGAAACTCCTAAATTTACTTTTTATTATGACATGGTTATAGGAAAAACATTATTAACATTTGTAGCAGCATCCTTTGTTACTTTATATGATGCACATATACATCGATGCACCTATGATATGCATTTGAGTCACTTGAAGACTCATGGTTTTTCTTGCTCAACACTTGGCTCATTTGATGTTGGAGGAAATTCATCCGACACTTGGGTGAAGAGGGATATGATTGAGGAACATTATTATTGGTAGAAACATCCTCTGTTATTTCATGATGATATACATATTCATGGGTTTATTGATGAGACTTCTTTGAGCCACTTGAACTCTTCATGTTTTATTTTATCCTTATTTGGTTCATATTTTGGTGGAGGTTCTTAATTCACTTCTTGGATGAAAGAAAAAATGGCTGATTATTATTTTGATGCATATTATATTATTTGGGAGAAGCATTATAGGACATGGGATCCTCACCTATGTCATTGGAGCAGATTTGATTGGTCACTTGAAGCATGTATGCACTTGAAAAATGGTAGTCTACTCACTTGGAGGTATAAGCACTTTCATGATTTTTTGATGAGGTGCGTCCTTGATGTATCTTTTTATTATGTTGTTATGTACTTTGATGATATATATTATAGTACTCATGATGTTTGGAAGAATGCATGCAGTAAAATAGTATCTAGGAATTCTCTTTCCTAAAGGTATGAGTTGAAGAGCACTCTTAATTGTTGGAGTGCGATGCAAGCAATGGGACCGCGGGATAGTTTTTAGTCCCATTGATTCCAAATTCTTTGTGAAACAAGCAGTATGGGAGATGGATTCCCCACTTAATAAGGTAATTTTAATTAGAGTAGTGTAGAAGAAAGCATGGTGGTTCCTCTCTAAAACCTTCATGGAATCTCAAAGACTCAAAGTGGGCACCTCAGTGGCAACTTCAAAGAATCATACAGAAAGCAGAAAGCAGGTTCTTCAACAACCATGTTTAAAATTGCTTGAGCACAAGAAGTATTGGGAAGGGAGGATTTGTAATGTCCCAAATTTTGAATTGGGTCACAATGGCGAAATCAAATTTTCCATATTCATGAAAGTTGTCAAATGGATGCTAAAAGTCAAATAATTTCCAAGGAGGAAAATCACTAGTTTCTTAGATTGGGAGTGGAAGCTTTGAGATTTGGAATAAGGGGGATGATAAATGATGTTTAGACATTAGAAGAGGATAAATATTTAATAATTTATCTTCTTAAATAAATACAAGAGAAAATTGAAGTGGCAATGGAGCATGGAGACACATGGAGAATATGGAGCCCACTCAAGCTAGAATTCCTATGTTAGATGGCATCCTCCTCTTGTAATTTCGAATCTATGGGAAGCCTAATGTTTTGGTATGGATTATGAGTTTAATATACTTTTCCATATACTTCATAGGTAAAATTTGAGATGAATTGTAACTTACAGGGGAGAGGAAGATCCAAATGGGAGTTTCATGGACACTTGGCTAGATTCCCCTTACATTTATGACATCTATGACACCAATGATGGAGATTCTATGATAGTTATGACAAAAATAAGATATGAAGGATGAAATACTAAAATAATGACATTTCAGGACTGAATATAGAATATTAGAGGTCAAATTTGGGAGTTGGAGAAGGCCAAGAGGCTCTTACTCAAATTTGGGAGAAGGAGGGTGAAGAGAGAGGCCACATGGCATATCATGAGCAGCCACATCAATTCGGCTTGGATTTGGTTTATGGATGGATTTGGAACCTTATAATACCAATAATTTTTATAAGATACAGGGATCATCCATGAGAATAAAATTTTTCTAATTTGTGAAATTGTCATTTGTGAATTGTGAGAGCTAGTGGATGACTAGTTTTCTTGCTTAAGCCAATTTAGAGGGTGAAAGATTCCCATCCCAGTTGGTGTTTGGAAACACCACTCAGGTATTTCATGGAGATTTAATGGATTCTTATTTGAAGGTGAGATATACAGGAATTTCATGGATATCTCAATATCATCTTGTTCTTCCATTCACCTCAAGTTTTCTCACCATATTTCAGCTCTATGGAGTGAGGCGCACTTGGTGAGCTATTCATCTCTTTAAGGGAGCTTATATTGCTCCAGTATTTTGAATTCAGATGAAAATTCTCTATTATTTAATTTCATAAATCTCTCAAGTCGAAAATCCAAGATATCTTATGTATTATTTTCCAATATTGAAGAAACAGTGCCATTTCCCCAATACCTTGTTGTAAACTATAGAAATCTTGTTGGAATCAAATATATGTGTGAAACATTGATGGTTTATGAATGAATGAAATTTAATTGAAGTATATTATGGGTTTCATGGTTTGTAACTAAGAATTTGTTGCCATTGGGTCGAATTTCATAGCATTTGGGGAAAACTACATCTCATTTCCCCAAGGGTCCAAAACTAGTTTTTTATATCTAATTTAACGAAGTGATAACAGCCATGGGAGTTCGATTGGTTATGCATATGAGTCTTTGATTACGTATTCGACACAAAACCTACTTCAATTTTATAATTTTACTGAGTTTATGTACATTTGGGAATCCATTCTGGCAATTACCCGAGCGGGATTTGAACCCCAAAATTGCTAGTAAATTCATCTATCTTATTCAGAATTTGAGATAGACTTTCAGAACTGATTGGAGGACCATAATAAATCCATGGAAATAATAATTAATTTAATATATCATTCATACACCTTCTCTGAATATTTGGGAGAAATTGAGCTGATTTTGAGACCAAGACACTAAACCTAGTCAAGAGCCAAAATTGTGAAAAAATTGGAAAATTGGGCATTTTAATAAAATTCCAAAAAAGGGACATTACATCAAACACATCCCAATAATACATAAAAAATAAACATGAAATACTAATTCCACCCACAATCTACAAGCATTTACATGAATAAAACCTTTAAATAAGAAATGGAATTGTAGATTGAGCAATCAACCAGATCAGAAATTAAACAGCATGACAAGTAAAAAGGCTTATCAGTTTATATATAATCAATAATATTCATCAACTTACATAAGATTTATAAGTTCTAGCTTGAGATATCACAGCTCAAAAGCCTCTCCTTGAGTCAAAATTCCAACCCTTGGACTGTATGCTTCTCCTCCTTATATAATTACAAAGACATCATATAAAGTAGTTCCATATTCACTTCTTTAGGTATAATTTGAAACTACTTAGTAGTTGCATTAACCAGCTTTCAACTAATTGACTAAAAATAGAAAAATCGTACTCCTCATAAATTTGACGAATTTCTGAAAAATGGGTCTCAAAGAAATATCCATATCTCCCAATCCAGGAAACATGTGAAAAGATTGAGAAAGGTTTTTGTGAATGATTCCATGGTGGAAAAAAAAATCTCTTGGGTTTTAAAACTATTTCTCCAATCCATCAAAATATTCCTCGCAAGATGAAGACTAAAATAGGTCGTAAAGATTAAAAAAATATTTCAAAACTTGACAGTTGTTGCAAAACTGTCAGAGGTTTTTGTGAATGGGTATTTTTTGAACAAAAACCTCTTTTTTTTTCTAAAATTCATCTCCATCAGCTTGTAATCCATGCTCAACTGCAATCACCAAAACAGGAAACAAAACATAACTATGCATTTTATTTTTTATTTCCAGGGCTTCTTTTGCTACTGGATTCTAGTCTCCAATTTACTTCTTATACATATACATGAATTTTCTTTTGAAGATTAACATTTGAAGTTTGCAAACTATCATCTTTTAATTCAGTAGTAACTGGTACTTTAGCTGTGCCTTCTTCTACACCTACACATTTTTTTTTCTCTTTGAAATCCAACTGTTCCTTTTGAATTGAAACATCTCTCTGCTGCTTTTCATCATTTTTTGAATCTTTTTCTTGATCATCATCAAGTGTTTCTCTTACATGTTCATACATGGGTTCCTTTTCTCTTTCTATGCCTGTAGTTTATGATATCAACTCCTCTTTAATTCTCTTGAAGACATGAAACCATCCAACTCTTTGAAACATCACTACACAATTAGGAAACCTACTATCCCAACTTGTATCCATGGGTTTGACTCTATTAGTTTTACCACCTTTTTTTTTATTTCTACAGTATAACCCTAGCTTGTGTATTTCTTTAAACAAGTTCAAAAATATCTTAAATTCTTCTTTGCAACAATGAAATTAGTAACCAAACAGAAATGGTAACAGGCGAGTGAACAACTTCTATAATCCTTACAGAAACAAACTCATACTAACGCAGACCACGATTCCCTTATTCATGCACATGTCATGATGATGGATGAGGTAATAAATATGTGCTATTATATTTTGGACAGAGGTCTGAAAGCTTTCGATATTCTCTTCTGCAGCAGCCACGATTTCTAACCATTTCTTTCAATAACTCAAACCAAATGAAATCATGATAGGTCAAACCATGATCCTATTTAATAATCTCTGCATCCTCTCATACACTTTCCATGATCATCATTGGTTCCTAAACAAGTATCATTATGTCCTCATAGGTGTCCAACAACTTCCACTAATTTCAATTTTGAACAGCCATGATTTTTAATAATTCGAAACTCTTGTAGCACTTTAGTTCACTGACCTTCACTACTGTGCTAAATGAATCCCCTTTTTGCATATTTTTTAACCATAACTTAAAAATGAAGGTTAGTCATAAAATTTAACTTTGGAATAAAGTTAATTATAAGATTTTCTGACCATTAGAGATATATATAATTACTAATAAGCCCAAAAAAATTAAAAAACCAATAAAATGAAATAAATCAAAATCATTTAAAATATAAAATCAAACAAAAATGTATTTATTTCTAAAAATCCTCAAAATCAACTCAAAATGTAAAATCATAGAAAATCAATGTTTGAAGAATAGGACAAATAAACTAAGAACAAGATCCATTTGTTAAATAACTTATTATTCGTATCTAGTCATTTTTATTTATGTTTGGACCTATGAGTTGTTATATATTAATTTATTTATAATGAGTCTTGGAATCGATTTAGTTTATAACGGGTATGATTACCCATTTGACACCAGTCGTGTAACTATTTAATTATTAGATTTAATAAATGGATCTATGTTGTGTTAGTTTTTTAACATTTAAGATATATGATCTTATGATCTTATTTGAGAAAATAACAAGCACATCAATCAATCACAAGAGACAATGAACACAAAGATTTTCCTCGAGGAAACCATAAAGGAGAAAACACTGCAACTTCCTCAGAGATAGAATCAACACCAAAAGTAAATCCGAAAGATAGTAAGATGATCTCCCGACAGCAGTAGTCTCTCTCTCTCTATCTTGTCCCAGCTTCTCCTCTATCTCTCAATTATGCGCTACAACTGAGTGTGAGTGAATGTGTATCAATGTGTGTTAAATAGAGAGTCTCCCTCTCTATTTATACTAATTCCTGACTTGACAATAACTCACTAGGGCCGGCTTCTCTAGGAGATTCGAATAACCCTGGGGCCCCACAACTGTGGGGACTTTAACCCTTAATCAATAAGGAGGGTTATACTCTATGGCATTACATGACTTGTTTACATTGTTGAATCTCTAAATTGGAACATTGAGGAATGGCATGACTCAATTACATTACAGATACTTCCCAGAATAAACATCCAGGTACAATACATAAGATATACAAGTGAATAGACTCTGACACTACTACATTTCGATCCAAAATCCAACGAAAAAATCCAACGGCACATGGATTTCTCTTTTTAAACTTACCAAAAATCACAAGGATACATTTTTTTTGGTAAATGTGGTCACAAGCGTCGGTTAAGAGACGACGCGTTAGTAAGCGTCGCTTAAGCGACGGAGCCTTTAACTGGTTTTGAAAGCGCCGTCGCATATCCG